>JAECUM010008291.1:0-91677 GCA_016617855.1 Megalonaias nervosa | reverse complement strand
TATATATATATATATATATATATATATATACACACACATATCGGACCTAGTTGAAGTGTGTTTCTTAACGGAAATGAATAAAAATATACTAATATAGAAGAAAGTCTTTAGATATCTTCGCCTCGTTCAAGATACTTACCATCCTTTTAACCAATCCTGGCATTGTCTTCCTCCAGTGGCATTCTGACCAACTGACATGTAGGTCAACGGAACCTGATAACAAGTCTATTTGCTTGTGTGAGAATTTGAATTAGGTTGAAAAAAGACAACATAATAAGTAAAGCCCGACTAAAGCAACATGACTATAATTTGCAGAAAAGCGTCGATATGGGCTGCCCAAGTGAGTGAGATATTCCTGAAAATGTGACTTCTCATTACGATGTTAGTCGGCCTCGGAACATGCACAGGACCATGATTTTGACAGTAAGATGGTGACCCCAAAAACACAATTATAAGGGCAGGCGTCTTATATTGTAAGACTAGAGCACACCATAAGAAACACTGGACCAAAACGAAATTTTAAAAACCCAAAACAACAAACAGTTACACTGTTGTAGGACATTTCTGCGTACGTAAGGTCTCCGTCACCAATACTGAACCAAAACACATACCAAATTCGACCGATTGACGAAAATAAAATAGCACAATGGTTACCATTTGAAAAGAAGCAATTGTCACCAGAATATTCTGTTTAAAATAGTATTAATTTTAGACACACGGGTTACCAACCCTGTGATTTCATGATTGGCGATATGTCGGCCTATTCTGCGCATAGCTTTGAAAAGATGTAATGTTTATTCATCGCGCGATTGGAAATGAAATAAATTACTTAGGACTGTTTCTGTCAGCATTTCAGTCGAATAATTATGTCAGGTTTATAGCTGTTTTTACAAAATTAGTAAAATTCAACATTTTCTAAACAAATAAACTGTTGTGTTGAAGAGAGACAACAATGAATAGGGTGTAATGTGTTCACAACGTCTCGTTTATGGTGGAGAAAGTACTAAACAATTTAGAAACAGACTATACGCCGGGTAATTTCTTGAGAATCCCGTTCTAGCGGCAAGTTGGCATTTTGGATAGCAGACGCTTTTGTACGTGTGACAACTTGCAAAATTGGAAACTTGGATTAAAATGCATTATTGTTTTAAGGTATACATTTACATCGTTTAAATAATGTATTTATTTGTATGATTCTAAAAGATACATAATGACATGATTATTCATTGATGTCTTAATTAACGAAGATACCAGGAGAATGCTAAGTCGTCAAAAAAGATGCCAACAGTTAATTATAACTAAGTCACTTTTATTAAGTTAATGAATGAACGATAAATTGAATAAAAATAAATCAAATTTACCACAAACTGTAAATTTGTATTAAAATTGTCTGATTTTTGTAAACAATAATTAGTACACTATTAGCAATCATGTCCACTAACCACACGGTTATTAATTGATGTCTGAAATGAAGGAATCAACACAAACCGTTAAATCGCCGAGAAAATCTCAGCAGTTAATTGCAATTAAAGTCACTTTATGAAGTTAACAAATGCACGCTAATTTGAATTAAAAGAATACGGTATGAAAATTAAACGTAACACATGCAGTAAATTTTTATAAATGAGCCAAAAGTTTTCATTACATGCCAATTTTTATCCTCAGCTTTAATAACGGTGTTTGGTATACTTGTGTGTAAATTATGGATCAATTTATAGTAAATACAGTTTGTATTGTGACATTTCGATCGGCTATAATTTGGTATAATGCTAACTGAACTGTGTTAATTGTGACAGTGGTGTTTTATTCTTGAATAAAATGCGATAGTCATATCTGGTCTCGCCAACTTGCTCTGTCTTGAAATAGATGAGGGAAATGGTAGCATTTCATCTGCGATATAGGTAAGTGTAATGATTCATTATCATTTTATTATGCATGTCATTCTTCGTATCTGAAATATTTATTTATTTATTTATTTATTTATTTATTTATTTATTTATTTATTTATTAAATTCTGAATTGAACTGAGTAGCATAGATGTGGCTTGTATACTCATACATTTTGGATATAAAATACATATAAAACGATTATGTTCCTTCAAGCTTACCAACTGAGCATTAAGTTAGTAGCCAAATCGGCTTTACAATAAATAAATACTACGATTACAGATGCATATAAATTCTTAATAATATTTAACTTTCCAAAACACAATATATATTTTATGATTAGTAGTATATAATAAAAAAATAAAAAATCTATCAAATTCTTCGAAATAGAATTAAATTGTTTATAAAATAAATCAAATCTAGTCCTGAAAGCATTCATATTATTTCACTGTGGCGTTATAAGAAAATCATTAAAATCTAGTATGCAATTATTCTTACCTGAAGGAAAAAGAAGGCGATCAATGTGCAGTCTTGAACCAAAATATTTCCAAAGACTTGGGTGGCTTTACTTATATTGTAATATTGGGCAGCGAGGAATGCGAGTTCGCTCACATATAAATGTACATTGGACTCGCTGATCCAACATCCTAATTTATTTAATCAGCTTGATATGATATTTTGTTTCATGTTACTGAATTAGCTAACTTGGAATACCGGAGGGATTTTGCATTATTTTTATACAATATTTGACTAATACTGTATTTAAGCAACCATCACAATCTTTATTAAAAACTTTAAGTTACAACAACAACAAAAAATGCCTTTTGTAAAACTTCATTCAAAAATCAGTTTTCACACGTATATAAATTTGTGTAAATCATTTATCCGTGATTTTCAACATACTGATTACAAATAAAGATGAAAGAGTGTGACTTGTCCTTTACATATTTCATTGTTTCCTTTGAAGTTGGCATTCCGTTCCTTGGATTAATGTATAGTATTCGATCACTTGGGTCCTTAACGAGGCATGAATGACACAAGCGATTAAATACCTTTCTGTTTCTTACACCTTACTTGTATAATATAGCTAGTATATCTTTTCTATAGCGTTATATAAATTTGTTAGAAAGGGTGATAATCCATTTGGTACTAGAACTGAAGAGTGTTTTTCTTCCTTTAATTATATATCATAAACGAACTTACTTCTTCTTTAACCACTAATATTGTTGATGTAAGCTCAAGTTAAAATCCTCACAATAAGCATTGACTGATCTTGTTTATAAAACAAAAACGGTCACTGACCGTGTTGCATTATTATATCACCACAAACAAAAATTAAGCACAATAAATTAAGCTGGGGCCCTTTTGTCTTAGGCTTGAATTGTCTTTGTGGTTCAGATGACTTGGGGTCGATATGTCTTAGGATATAAATGTCCGAGAGCCTCGAGAAATGCAGTCCTACTAAACATCTCAAAGTCAAACAAAGTCATGCAAAGTTACACAGTCAAACAAATTCATGCAAATTCAGACAAAGTCTGTTAATTTTGCTTAATTTGTATAGATTTGTGTGCATTGTACTATATTAAACTTTATTTTGACAATCTTGTAATTAAAATAAGCTTGTTTTAATGTTGTTTGAATGTAAAATTGGTACATACGCACCTTTATTTGTGTCCTTTTTTCACACATGCCAACAATTATTAATTAACGTTCATTAACGTGTTCTTTAACAAAATAATTACATTATTGAGATACATACGATATTATTTTTTCTGTTAACTTGGAAAAATTATTAATACACGTTCATTAATGAGTGACTTAACAAATTATTTACATTATTGAGATACATATTATATTAGTGTATACTCCTTTTTTCTCCGTTAACTTTACATTGTCACAATCGTTCAGTATTCTACGATACTGGACACCTTGATATTGGACGTACCTGCACGACATGTGTAATAAAAATAGCACAGTGAATTAGGAACTACTTTGTAAACAAGCTATGTACACTTATGTAGTAGAGTTTAGGTTTCAGTTTATTATAAATTTGTTCGTGGATGAACTAAAACAGCCGTTTCGTCTATTTGAAAGTAGGGATGATAAAGTGAACAAAGTGGACGAGTTTACTGAGTCACAAATGAATGATAGTGATATTCGCAATGTCTTCAATAAACGAACGATCGTGATATTCGCAATGTCCTCAATCAACGTGAGAAACGCAGTATTAAAAATACAATACTACTCATTAAAACAGTTATTTAGGAGAAATGTTAGTTACTTTTCGTTAATGGAATGGTTCGGTCTATGCCCAGTGCTCTCTTGAGTATAAGAAAATAGCATCAACAATGAGAGTGAGGGTAAGGGCTATCGCATAGCTATCAGATTCATACAATTCTGTAAGTGAACGTACTAAATTGCTGGGAAAATGCAAGTGAAAGTTTTCGCAGAAAATGAAGGGTCTCAGAACCACACACCAGCTGCTTTGATACATACGTTTAATATAATAATGTAATAAATTTGATATCGTTTAATAAAGATAGATTCATTGTGGCAAAGTGAGAGGTGATAATGCATTACTATTACAAAATAAGCACTATCACAATCGGCAGATTATAGAAAATATTATATTTAATTTAATTTAATTTTGCTTTTGTGTCCTTATGAGTCAATTAAATATTTACGAACATTCGTAATCATATATTTGTGATGTACTTTCATTGAAAAAGGACAACCATGGAAATATCTATATACACTACAAATACTGAATGTAATTTCACATGTAAATGCACTAATTTATTTCATCTTAAACATTAAGATTATATATATATATATATATATATATATATATATATATATATATATATATATATATATATTACTTTCAACCACCATCAAAACAGCCTTTTTAAAACTTATTTACAACATTATCAAAATAAAGTAAATATCTACAAAAATAAAATAAAAATAAACATCTTTTTCTGACTTTGCGGTGTTAATAGGTTCCTTTCTCTGGACTATTCCAAGTTGGAACCCATTCGGCCTATACACAGCTAAGTCCTTTTATTTACAGTAAAAGCGGAATGAGCGCATGGGGACACATACTAGTGAATCATGTGTTTGATGTACATGGAATGCTACAGAAGTACAGGATGCTAGACACTTGAGTAAAACCTTTTAAGTGTGAAGTGTGTAATTCAACATTTGGTACTAGTGGAAATTTGAAACTGCTCATTAGGATTCATCCTGGAGAAAAGTCATATAAGTGTGAAGTATGTGATAAAATGCTTAATCATAGTGGACAATTGAAACTTCACACGAGGATGCATTCTAGAGGAAAACCGTTTAAGTGGGAAGTGTGTGATAAAACGTTTAATCAGAGTGGAAATTTTAAACTAAACACGAGGATTCATACTGGAGAAAAAACATATAAGTGTGAAGTATGTGCTAAAATTTTAAATCAGCGTTGACATTTAAATCGCCACATGAGAAATAATACTGGGGAAGAACCATGTAAGTGAAGTGTTTGTTAACTCAATTATCTTTCAGCATTTTATTAAATTAACACTTTTTAAATTTGATTTGTCTGATGTTTAGTCATCAATTGTCATTTACAATATAAATACACCTCTCCTTTTTTGCCTTAGCATGACTCTGTCAGGCTTTATGTGGCATCATTAGGCTTACATGTGTTTAGCAGCACCCAAGAGAAACCATTCAAGTTGGAAGTGTGTGATAAAATGTTTCCTTGCAGTGGAAATCTGAAGGTGCACATGAGGATTCTTACTGGAGAAAATCCATTTGAATTTGAAGTATCTGAAGTCTAAAACTGCACATGAAGATTATTCAAGTGTGAAGTGTGTGATAAAATGTTTAATCAGAGCGGAGATTTAAGACTGTTCATGGGAAAAAATACTGTGGAAAGATCATAAAAGTGTGAAGTGTGAGATAAAATGTTTCGTATGAGTGGAGATTTTAAACTGAACAGAAGGATGCATGCTAGAGATAAACCATTTAAGTGTAAAGTGTGTGAGAAAATGTTTAATGAGAGTGGAGTTAAGAACATATGGAGAAAAATCATGTGAGTGTAAAGTGTGTCATGAAAGATGTACTATCAGGGGAAATCTAAAAGAGCACATAATGATACATACTGGAGACAAACCGTTTGCTTGTAAAGTATGTCTAAAAGGTTTATTCTCAGGGACATCTAAAAAAGTACTCGATGATGCATAACGGAGAAAAGCATTTAGGTATGTTGTGATAGAAGGGTTTTCAGGAGTGGATGCCTGAGGAAGCACATAATTATACATGCAAGCAAAAATCATTGAAGTGTGAAGTATGTGATCAAATTATGCTGAGTTATAATGGATCGCTCAAAGTGCACACGAGTTTGCCTATGGACAAAATTGTAGCAATGTGATATATGTGATCGCAGGTGTAATCGGAGTGGATATCGAAGAGGATCATGATGACCTATGTTAGAGAAAAATGATTAAACATGAAGTGAGGTCCCATACTGTATAAAAAAGACATTTAAGTATGAAGTATATGCATAAAGCTTCAGTCGGAGTAGAAAATTGCACAAGAGGTAACAAAATGTAGACAAAATTTTGAGTGTTAAATATTGGATCTGTTGCTAAGTCACAGTGAAAACTATACAGTATATATAGAAAATTGCACAAGAGGAAACGCAACGTTGACAAAAAAATGTAAGTGTTAAATTTGCGATCTGATGTTTAGTCTCAGTGGAAACTATAAGGTATATATGAATATAAATACAGCAGCCAAAAATTAAAGAATCAAATTTATGATAAAATGTCTGGTATAGATAGAAGTTTCACACTGAAAAACAATCGTTCAATTGTGCAGTTTTATGAGCAACTGTCTGTACATGTTCATGCATTCACAAAATCATTTGTCCAAATCCTGAGTGAAGCAGAGTTTTGTCTTGGGTAAGCTCGGGTTACTTGTCCATTGGCATGTAAAAGAAAAAACAAAGTGAAAGAGTGAGATGCAACTTTTTTATTTAACGTGGGCTTTCTGGATAAAACATATATAAAATTTACTATAGCTTAGTGGAAGCTCTTTTACGACAAAGGGTCATATTTGGTTTGTAATGCTTTATATTCTGCAATTTTATATCCTGAAATCTCACCAGAATATGTTATCACTTGTATTTAGTGTTTATATGCACCACATTCCTTCTTAACATAAACTGCCACAAAAAATATTCTTTATTAAATCTATATGCCAGTGTGCATTCTAAACAAAAGCTGATATATTCATTACCGGCAAAGGTGATATGCAGAGTTGTCTCTCACAACACCTATTTCAGGTCTGTGGGCATCTCTCTACATTTTCCACACACCATTCTGGTAATATTGTGTTGGAAGTTGGGTGATAACCACCACACTACCATGAACTTGGCTCCAGCAAATTAAAGACAAGGCTGGGGTGGAACTACAACATCTGTACGAAGAGTTTAATCAGCCGGTCTAGCTCCACACTTAGATCTCCTGGAATTTGTTTATAAGTTTAAGCATTCTGAACCTCTTTATGTATGTGGTACAAAAGGTTTGTAAACTAAAATCATGATACCATGGAAATTTCAACATTTACAACAATTATGTATTGACATCAATTGTCAATCTTTGCAATTCCACCTTGGAAATGGAAGTCATTGTAATGTTGTATTGTAAGAGTAACTACCAAAGTTTTAATTCTGTATGTAAATGGATGTAGTATTTTGATTTTATCTGTACAAAGTGCAAGTTACACATTCATAGGTAGCTGCTACACATATCCTTTATACAGAAAGAGGTTTTCTGTAATGTATCCCACATACCTGTCAAGTTATTCACACCTTTTGTGGTATATATTTTGTACATAAAAATTGTAAGCTTTGGCAATAACATGCTCAAGGAATACATAAAAGTTATTGAAATAATTAAAGAAGTTTCAAAATTGCCTTTACATAAAGTAAAATTTGTATTGTAGAAATTATTTGCAGTAATCACCAGTTCAGAGGTGGAAAAACTGAATGCCAAGGAGACTGGGCAATTAAACTTCTTACCCAAAATGTTAGATCACATATGGAAAAAAGTGTTTCTTGCAAGCCTTTATGTTAGTTTAAATTCTGGACGAATAAAACATTTTAGGATTATTAAGTCCTTATGTTTATCATGATAGTGCATATATAGTATTATCTTAAAATATCGTGTGGCTTTAGAAATACACCTTAAGGGATGTATTATATTTAAAACAGAAGAATAAAAGGGTAGTATTTATTTTACAAGACTTAAATGGATATATGAATTTTCTACAGGTCTAATTTGTTTTTAGAAAATGCAATCTAGTCAAGTCTAATCGCTGAACTCCAAAGAAAGATTGCATAGACTTTTTGTTACCATTTTCTATTTTGTTTTTAAATACAATTAAGACATTTATTACTTAAATTGGAAAACGCGCATGTCGACATTAACAGTATTAAAGATTTGTATGCCACTAGTATAGATCACTTCTACCTATATATGAAATGATTTTAACAAGTTTATATTTTTATTGACACAGGAATTAAAAATTTTACCACAAGCATTATATACATCACTCTATATATTTTCCCAGACATGGTTCCTTGAACGCCTAAACCAGTAGCTCTATATCGTTAAGTACAGTGACTGACAAAGACAAAATATATAATAATAATGACTTTATTTAAAAGAGGATAGCACTATTAGTTGAAGAACTAATCTACCTTGAGGCCCTCATACAAAAGAATTTATCTATTTTAACTGCATATCTGAAGCCACTGTATATATTGAGTTTGGAAGAAGGAAATAGAGTTGGTATTTCTAATGTCAACTTGAATACTATTCCAAAGCAAAGTCCCAGAGCAGTGGAAACCTTTTTCTGAATAATTCTTTATTTGGTTCGGGAATTTTATACTGTTTGGTAGACATGGATCGCAGGTGGGGAGTATTGCTAGGTAGCCTATACTGGAATAGTGATTGTAAATATTCATGAGCACTATTATTTGATATCGTATACATTAATTTGGCTTTTTCAGCCGGATTCAGTCTTTAATAGGTAATATTTTTCACTTACCAGCTAAATTTTCCTTGCCTTCTTTATGGATTGCTATTATCCTGAATGCTATTTGAAGATGTGCAATCTTTGCTATGTTTTAATCATTTGAATTACCCCACACTGTATTACAGTAGTCTAAACAGGGTTGTATGTAATTGTTGTAAAATAGTTTTCTGCACCTTTTAGTGAGAAAATGTCTTATCCTACTGAGAAGCCATAAACTTAAATTAAGTTTTTTACTGATATGTTTAATATGTTCAGTCCATCATAGGTCATTATCTACCAAAACACCAAGCAGTCTATCATGGCAGACCATTTGAAATTTTTTATCCTTCCATGTCAGATATAGTTCATAACTACCAAGATTTGTTCTCTTTTGCCGTGTTGAGATTAGTAATAGTTTAGCTTTACCAGTATTTACCGCCATGCAATTGCACGTGCACCAGATGTCCAGTTTGTTTATGGCATCATGTAAAGAAATTTCTAGTTCGGGCTTTGGATATCTGACAATGTTGTGTCATCCGCATAGAGATCTGTAGATGAAATTGAGTCCCTTGGTAAAAAGTGGTAGGTCATTAATAAATAATATCAATAGTAATGGACCTATAATTGAGCCTTGTGATGCTCCATATATAATTGTTCCAGGTTCAGACAGAACATTAGTTATATAAACATGTTGTGTTCTCTCACTTAAGTATTAAGTAAACCATCTAAATGTGCTTTCATCACATTGGTAAATTTTCAGTTTCTTCAAACGGATTTCATGATTCACTATGTCAAAATTGTACCTGAAATCTACAAATACAGGTCATATTATTGGAACTTGATCAAGTGCTTGAAGCCATTTATCAGTTAGGGAGATCAAGGCAGTTTCACGTGAATGTATATGTCTAAAGCCTAATTGATTAGTGTGTAACAGCAAGTATTTAATTAAATATGACACGAATGAGCCGTGGATATATTTTCCCATCAATTTTGACAAGTTTTGGTAGTAATGAAATTGGCTGGTAGTGATCAGCATCATTGTAAGAACCAGATTTGTGCATAAGCATTACTTTTGCAGTTTTCCATATTTTGGGGACAGATGAGGTTGCAATACTTAAACTGATTATGAATGTTATGCTATCTGAAATAGCTGATGCAGAATTATTAATGAAATGGTTGACCAATCTGATCAAGTTCTGTAGCTTTCTTGGTATCAAGTTTACTGAGACATTTTTAACAAAGTTTTCTTTTGATACTGGTAGGATAGAGAAATATATTTCCTTAGGGATTTTGCTGCTGCAGAACTTTTCAGTTTATTAAAGTTCTTTTCTATCACTCGCTCTTTTAACTTAGTGGTAATATTGGTCAAAAATCATTGAAAACATTTGCAAAGTCAGTGTTATCAGTGACTTTGGTGTTATTTATCAGAAGTGAGTGAATTTTATTTGTCTGATCTTTGTGTGTTACCCCAATGAGTTCATTGAAGACTTTTCAAATGAAGTTTGTGTTGCGCTTTTTGTTTTCAAGCATAATTTTTTAAACCTTTCAAATCATACTTGTTATTTTATTTGTCCATACTTTATATTATGAATGGTTTCCTATAGCTTTCAATTGGTCTCGTGTCTTCATAGGATCTAGGATTTCAGTAGTAAATCAATTAGGTTTGAATTCATACTTTCCTCTATGTACTTTCAGTGGTGCATGCTTAGAGACTACACCCATCAATAAATCACTCCACACCCTCAGAGCTTCTTCTATATCATTAAAATTTTGGATTATATTCCATGGAACTTTCTATAGGTCATTGAGAAATTGTTCTTTGCTACAGTTTTGGAACGATCTGTAAGTGATAGTTTTGTGTGTATTTTTCCTGTTTCTCTTGCATTTAATCTTTCTTGTCAAACAGTAGGATAGTGGTCACTAAGACCAAAATTTGGTACATTAACGTAAGCCATATTGTCTGGTAGGTTGGTATAAATGTGATCAATAAGAGTGCTTGATATATATAGTACCCATGTGGGCTCATTTGCCAGCTGGACTAGGCCTAATGAGTCAATAAATTCCAATCAGTTAATCCTTATTTGAGTACTGAGTAGGTTCTTATTTACACTGCCGAGTATACATGTTTCTTTCTCCTGTGCAAGACCATTTTCTATTTGTTTCATAACGTCATCATTCCAAATTGCTTTGGAAGAAGGTGACCTATAAATGAAACCAACTAGGAATGGTCTCGCATTATTTTGAGAAATACCACCCAAATACTCTCAATTTCATGTGACTCCAAGTCAGGTCACCTTTCTGCATTTACATCTTCCCTAATGTATACAAGACCTCACCCTGCTGTCTCTCTGTCCCTGTGTAATGGTTTATTGTAGCCTTGACAGTGAAATAGATTATCATTGTGGTTAGCATTTAATTTGAGTCCTAAAACATGTATATTATTTTCCTTGGAATACAACATTAACTTAATCTAGTCTGTTTTCCCCACTATACCTTGTACATTTAAGTGACCTATGTTAAAACCTTTGGTATTTAGTTTCATATCAATTATATATATGTCATTATGCAATGGGATACTCACTGAGATTGTCTCCATTCTACTTTTATCATTTTAGTATTATATAAGGTGGCCATATAAATGAGGTGCCTCTATATTTCATAGGTATCTGTGCCTGGTCTTCCGTTATCAAATGATAGGGGTGGGGTGGAGTGGTGAATAGCAACACAAGTAAAGCAGTTTAAACATATATTGCTTGGTAAAATAAATAATCCTACAAGTATGTATTTTCTAAGTTGTGCAAAACACTACTGGCTACCAAGTACCAAATATTTTTCAATAAGTATCAATACTTGTTTTGCAAGACATAAATAAACAATTACCATCATTCTTGTCTCCTTGTTTGAACTATGTGTAGAGCTTGGTAAGCTCTGTTTTCAGGATGCACAGCATGTCTTCCTCCTCTTTCTCCTCTGATTCTTCCTGCATGCCTCGTCCTTCCTTTCCCTCTCCCTTTTAAAGGTTGCTCTGGACTTGAGCTTGAAAGTGAGCTAATTTCAGTCTGAGTAATAACCAGGTTTCTCCATTTCATTTTATCATTCAGTGTGTATCTTCTCGATTACACATTATAATTGCTACTGTGGTCCAGATGACTCTCAAATGAATTTTAATATGTAAAAGTATTTCATAATTTGACAACTAATGTATTCATGATTACTTACCAAATCTATAGGAATATAGTGCTAATTGAGAATAAGAAATTAACTCATGCGAGGTTGTGATTTGATGGAAGTTTTCTGGGCTGGATCAGGTCAAGTATTGCGTGGGGAGTGGGGGTCCAAAATTTAAAAAGGGTCCTACTTTCCTCGAATGGGCACCAAAGCAAAGTCTAAGTGTATATTTACTCAGTGCGCATAATACCCAATAAGCATGCGCAAGAATAAAACAGTGGTCAAACTTCAAGTGACAAGTGACTGTACGTTTGTGTGTGTACTTTTTATGATCTGACCCTGAGTTTTGCACCTCGATTCCATACTCCAGTCGCAGATTTTAATAAAACTGTTATTTAAAACCTTGTGTATGCCAAGTATTAACTTGGAGAAACATAAAAGGAATTCTTTTCCAATTTGTTTCAAACGCCAGGAAGATGAGTGTTAGGAGTCCACTGGTGACAATCTGGTTAGAATTTATAAATTGATTAATGAAATTACTAAATTTTGAGCATTTTAAAATATCTTAGATGCTTTTCGTTTATAAAATTGAGTGGTGGGGACGTGGGAGAGTGCGAATACTATGCAAGAAATTAAGTACCTGTATGTTTATTGCAATAATGTCCAAAGCACATCGATTTAAATCATTCTGGTACAACAAAAACACTTAAATAGAACTATAAAAGTGTTCTACATAAATTTCAATTTTGCCTCTCAAAATTAAAATTAGAAAGGAAAAGGATAAGGAGGAACGGATAACGAGAAAAGAACTTGATCAGAAGAAGATTGCACTGACCATTGTTGACATTTTGCGCCGGATCATAGCGTGGTTGTGTTTTATGTCAACTTCAGTGTTTACAATATGGCATATAATTATGCAAATTTTGGTCACCGGACTTGTGTGTGAATCGTTCCGGATCTTCCGATGACTGTCGAGCGGGATTTCAATATGGAGATGATAGATTCGTTACTCTACGTACGAAGATATCAGAGATCTCGTATTTCATAATGAGAACCGCAACATACTTGATATTTCCCCAGAATTGCCTTTTAAATAGTATTTACTCAGTTGATATACATAAATGTCCCAACATTTTTGCAAGAAATTCATCCTCAGCTGCACTATTGTGCCTTTAATCCAAGTTTCCAATTTTGCAAGAAGTTGTCACACAGGTACAAAATCGTTTGCTAACCGACGTGACAACTTGCCGCTAGAACGGGATTCTCAAGAAATTCCCGGCATATAGTCTGTTTCTAATTTCTTTAGTAATTTTTCCCCATAAACAAGACGTTGCAAACACATTACATCCTAGTCATTGTTGTTTCTCTTCCACATAGCTTATTTTTTTATAAAATGTTGAACTTTGCTAAATATTTAACAAGATCGGTTTAGTTTGCTTAATATCTCTTGTCATTTTATTGGCATTTTGTAAAACTAGCTATAAACCTAACCTAATTACTCGACTGAACTGCTGACAGAAACAGTCCAAAGTTATGTATTTCATTTCTATAGACCGATGGATAAACATTACATCTTTTCAAAGCTGTGCGCAGAATAGGCGGACATATCTCGAGTCATGAAAACACGTGTCCAAAATTAATATTATTTTAAACAGAATATTCTGCTGATAATTGCCTCTTTTCAAATGGTAATCATTGCATTATTTTATTTTCGTCAATCGGTCGAATTCGGTATGCGTTTTGGTTCAATATTGGAGACGGAAACCTTAGGTGCGCAGAAATGCCCGACATTATTGTATGCGATGGGTACATCATTGAGACCAACGTGATTTTACCATAAAAAATATGATGAAGGATACATTTATATGTAGTTTGCGCTTTGTTGGTGGAAATGGACCCACCAATTAACATCCAAACCCAATTAAAATTGGCAGTCATAGTAGGTATTTTTTTTTCTTTCTATCTCTGTAATTGCCCCAACAAATGTTGTATCATTAGAGGAATCGGCACAGTTTCTTAAGTCAAACAATCTGGATGCCACCAATAATAATAATAATAATAATAATAATAACACTAACACTAATAATAATAATAATAATAATAATAAATTAATTTATTAGTTAATTAAAACAACTACAAATAAGCTTATAAACTCAACACTGCAATAGTAGAAAGGGGTAGGGTATACAGCTATTTTTTTTAAAAATATTAAGATGATATATGTTACAATGTATTACTATTTAAATGTTACCTTAGTTTTACAAATTATTATGAGAAATGTTGTCTTGTAAAAAACAACATTTGGTTCAGCAGTCAGTGACTAGAATAAAATATGAAGACAAAAATATTATTTTTAACTTTACAAAGCTTAACCACACTAGACAGTTTTACCAGGCACAGTATACATGTACTTACACATTTGTGAAATACGAAGAACAGTATCAGTGTTAATAAACTGAGTGTTATTTATTTATTTCATCATAAACGTTTTTAGTTATTTTCTTTTTTACTTTTTATTGCTCAGATGCAGCAGAAGAGAAAGCCACCAAAGAGTCGTGTGAAAACCCACATCGAAGTGATTAAAAGAAGATGTTTCCTTGAACAGTGTTTTAGAGGATGGTGAGGATGGTGAGGAAGGTGCAGGCACAGATATGTATGGTGTAAGAAGGGGGAATGATTTTTCATGCCAGAAAACAGTAGAAGTGCAACATGTTGAGATTACAGTCAAACCTTCGGTGCACGAAGCATCAACACAGACATGTAGATATGTGGCATCTGAAACACCGCAACTGAGTGTCCAGAACAAGATTCTTGATAATGATTTGAAAGTGACACTCAGTGAACTTGAGATGTTTAAGTCACCAACTAAAGGACATGAACCAAAGGCCAGCTACAAAAATGAATTACCTGAAGGAAGAGTAAAACATCATGAAGTATTTTGTGTTGACAAAGTGAGAGATGATGACAGTATGTTTCGTTTTTTACACTGGTCTGACACATAAAATGTTTGCAAGCCTCTGAGAGTTTCTTGATGCTTCTGCTTTGAAACTAAATTACTGGAACTCAGATGTTTCAGACCCAGAGAAAACACCAAGTAAGCGACGTGGGAGAAAGAGAATAATTAGTCCCATAAATGAACTGTTTCTCACTTTGATCCGACTTAGGCTTGGCCTGCTAAATAGAGATTTTTCATACCGCTTTGGAATACGCACCAGGCAAGTGTCCACAATTGTGCTCACATGGACTCAGTTCATATATCAAAGATTCAAGCCATTAAAGACGACAATGTTTGCAAGCAGACATTTAATAAGAAAACATTTACCCAAGAGCGTTAAGAAATATAAGAACATTAGATGCATTATTGATTGTACTGAAGTGCGTGTACAGCAATCAGGAAACTCTGGATCACAGGAAAACATGTATTTGGCATATAAAGGTCACACAACATTCAAGTTTGTGGCGGCAGCTGCCTCAAATGGCGCCAATATGTTTATATCAGATGCTTTAGAAGGAAGCATTTCGGATAAGGAAATTGTAGTACAGTCTGGACTTTTAGACATACTTGTGCCAGGTGATCAAATAATGGCTGATCATGGATTTTCGATTCAAGATGTACTAAAGGAAAGACAGGTCTCCCTAATAATCCCACCATTTCTAGGGAGTAGGATGAAACTGACTCCTCAGGAAAAATCGCTAACTAAAGACACTGCCAAGCATAGGATACATGTTGAACGGTCCATTTAAAGAATTAGGAAATTAAGACTGTTACATAAAGTAATACCACTCAGTATTCAGCCTGTCTTTTCTCAATGTGTATTTATTATAGGTTGTTTAGTCAATTTTCTAAATCCAGTTGTGCAGTAATTACAATCTAAGATGTTTGTATTATTCTGAAATTCAACATACAAATGCAGACAATAAAGTTATTTTGACATGTACTTCTCTGTTGTTTGTAAAATGTATATCATTTTAAGGCTAGCTGTCATCGTTAGAGACAGCTGTTTTTGTATTACTTTTTCTATCAGTTCATTCAGACAATTATACTTCCAGACAAAATGTAATTATATACTTTTTCAATTAAGAAAATGTGTTATGTACATAGCATAAATATATGACATGAAAATAAACATAAATTTTGTCTCATGTTTTTAACATTGTTACCAATTTACACATGAGACTCAGAAAAAAGGGTAATGCATATTACCAAAACAACCTACATTGATATATTTCTTGATCAAATATCTTGAATATATATGCCAGATTTGTAGAATGATGCATGAGCCATATTTAATTAAACCCTTTTATACCTACATGCATTACAAAACATTCACTAAGCAGAGTTTAAATTGATGCACAAAGCAAAATACAAATAGTAACTACCCTACATGTACATTCCTCTTCCTTTACATGTTTAAAACATCAATCACATATAACAACACTTCATTCAGACAATTGAATTGGTGGCAGTTCCCTTGGAATTGTCATCTCAAAATATTCAGGGCATATGTATTGGTTATGAAATTCTATCAACTTGTGCATTATACTGTTCCAAAAAGATTCATCAAATCTGATCCTAAGAATTACACAGTCTACATCTGACCAAACTACAAAGTCTCGCCAAGGAACATTCATCACAGCCATCTGCATCTGTATTTGATAGTAATATTGATGGTTTTTCTTAGAGTAAGTGTACCTGTCTCATTATAATACAGGCAGAAACTGTTTAACTTGTCTTTTCTTCAGTTCATTCATGAAAGAAGATACACTCTTGTGTTCCAGAATTTTAGGACATTTAATTTCATCTATGCCATACTTTGATGGCTCAGTTGTATCTAAAACAAGTCAATCTGGGCTACAAGCAAGTTCAGGATACCTTGCATTTGCCCACATACCTATTTTAATTACTTTCACATCGGAGTTTGTAAGGCGTAACTTGTCTTGATAACATTTGCGAGCCAGTGGTTCATTTTTTATGCCATACACCATGGCAGAAGCTGAAATAGTGTTTCCCCACACTGACAATTTCAAATTAATACCACAACAGTATTTTCATTAAAAATGTTCTTGCATTGTAATACTGTTACTCGTACTCGTCTATCTCTATTCCATTGGCCTGTATGTTGCTCTTGTACCAACTCAACTGGATAAGGTCCATGTCCTTTTAGGAACAGCAAGATTGCACAACACAGCTTCTCTCTGACATTTTAGGACTTCAAGTTGGTTGTTATCTAAAGTGTAATCTTTGTACTGATATGCTAATATAGTTGTCCACAAACCAGTTTTTTGTCAGTGTGAAATCCAATTCTCCATGAAAGGTCTGCTTTGGCTTCTTCTTCTGATACTGACTGTAACGAGGGTGGCCTTGGATCAAAGTTAATAACATCATGGACTTTTCTCTTTTTTGTACTAACGTGAAGAAATTCATGTATTTTCTTAGGCCGTTTCTCATGTTTCCTTCCTATATTCCATGTACATTTGCGGGAAGTACAAGATGCTTTTTCATTTCCATACTTCTCAACATAGTCTAGGACAGCAAAACGCAAAGCAGCAACATGATTGCATCTGTCCATTGCGGATGCTACACATGTACAGGCGGCATCTTTGACATAGCCAGAATCATAAGATAATGTCACTGTGGTATCATAAAATGCATTTACTCTATATGATGCCATAACGTTGGCTTTAACAAAGTAGAATAACTTTTGTTTACAGTCTTTCATGTTCTGTACATGTTTGCCATCAAAAAATACCTTTCCTTTTCTTAAAGGTTTGGAGGTATGCAAATCTTGTGCACAATCTTCATCATTGTCCTCAACTGATGGATCTGGGGTTATGAACTGTACAGATTCTACAATATGGTGATGAATGTGTCCTTTGTTAAAAATGTTCTGGAATATTAATTGATGGAAAGGTATCCCATCCAGTGAGAAGCATAAATGGTATTGATTTCTTCAGGTCATTATCCTTCTGTGATGCTGTTTTAGTTTCTTGTACCTTTTGCTCATACCACTTACCGCTGTCCACATCAGTTGTGGTACCCCTGTCTTTCCCTGCCTTGATACAGTCTTGGACCCTGTCAATAATAATAATAATAATAATAATAATAATAATAATACTTAGAGGAATAACAATAGCAAAAATAATCGTTAATACATAACAGCAACTTTTATTACTTACATACCCATGCAATTATGACAAAATTACCGGGATTATTTGCGTTAATAATAATAATAATAATAATAATAATAATAATAATATCAATACTGAAAGGATAATATAAGCACTGGAACAATAACAACAATAATAACAACAACGATAATAAACTGCACGTGTTGTAAATTTGAATATCAACGTAATGGTGGGTGTTATGGGATGCCTTATTGTTTCAAACGGTACAAAAACATAACAAGAATGTACAGTTAAAAATCAAACATATGTCAAAGTGACTTCTGGTTTGTATGATTAATGTATACATAAAATATACTGCAGATATATAAAAAAAAACAAACAAACAAAACCAAAAAAAAAAACAAAAAAAAAAAAAAACCATTTCTGTTATTTACAACACTTTACATACAGAAGAGTATTGAAAATACAAGATACAAAATGCATGATTCACGAAATGATCGTAGTCCAGAAAGCATAAATACAATAGGTCCTGACATCTACAGTATATATTTTGACTCACCTTTTAAGCAGTATGCTTCTTTTTCCGTTTACTGGGCAGGCCTCGACATTCTAACCATCTATATTTGGATGAACAAATTTAGCGCCTGGTACGTCGTTTTCAGTAAGAACAATAGTACAGAAAGTATCGCTGGTCGCTATTATGCTTGTCCAAAAATCTATTTTTAGAAACTGATGTCACTGCGTGTGATGTATCAAAGATGTAATGAGTATAAGCGCCATTGATGAATAAACGTCAGACAAATCAAATTCAAAATGTGTTAATTTTATAAAATGTCGAAAGATAATTGAGTTACCAAAAGCATGTTGATAAACATTTCACTTAAATGGTTCTTCTCCAGTATGAATTCTCACGTGGCGCTTTAAATGTCCACGCTGATTAAATAGTTTAGCACATATTTCACACTTATATTGTTTTTCTCCAGCATGAATCCACATATGTAGTTTCAAATTTCCACTCTGATTAAACGTTTGAGCTCACATTTCACACTTATATGGTTTTTCTCCCGTATGTATCCTCGTGTATAGTTTTAAATCTCTATTCTGATTAAACATTTTATCAAACAGTTCACACTTATATGGTTTTTCTCTAGTATGTATTCTCATGTGCAGTTTTAAAAGTCCACTCTGATTAAACATTTTATCACACACTTCACATTGATATGGTTTTTCTCTAGCATGTATTCTCATGTGCAGTTTTAAATTTCCACTCTAAACCTTTCATCACAAACTTCATACTTACATGGTTTTTCTCTCGTATGAATCCTCATGTGTGGTTTTAAATGTCCACTCTGATTAAACATTTTATCGCACACTTCACACTTATATGGTTTTTCTCTAGAATGCATCCTCATGTGGAGTTTGAAACGTTCACTTTGATTAAGCATTTTATCACATATTTCACACTTATATGACTTTTCTCCAGGATGAATGATAATGTGCCGTATCAAATTTCCACTATTACTGAATGTTGTATCACACACTTCACACTTAAATGGCTTTTTCCACTATGCTTCCTCGTGTGCATTTTTAAATGTCCAGTCTGATTAAACATTTTAGCACATACTTCACAAATATATGGTTTTGCTCCAGTATGGGTCATCACATGCCGTTTTAAATTATGCCGTTTTAAATTTCCACTCTCATTAAACATTTTATCACACACTTCACATTTAAATGGTTTTTCTCCAGTATCTAGCATTCCATGTAGATCAAACACGTTTTTCACTAGTATGTGTACCCATTAGTCCTACAACGTAAGACACATCACCCGATATTTTTGGTCTGTCGGGTGATGGGTCTTACGGCCGAACTAACGGCGCTGTGTAGCGTGTTTTGATGTCGACTAACAGTGTAACGAAAGTCAAACTTTAGGAATATCACATACAACTGGCAACCAATAACGACGCTTTTCTAGAAAATAAAGTTATAATATTTTTGTCAGACTTTACTTACCCTGATGTCTTGTCTCTAATAAATTCAAATTCTCACAAGAGAAACGGATATGTTTTCAAGTTTCGTTGGCCTACATTTGAGTTGGCTGGAAAGCTATGAAAGCCGGGAATGCCGAAATCGGGTTAAGTTGAAATAATATTATTTAACGAAACGAATAAAAATATGGTATGCATATTGGAACTGTAAACAACGTTTCGTTTCGTTCAAGAAACATATCCCCCACATGAATCTACTTGAACACATTTAGGTATTCCACGACTACCGTCGCATTGCAACAAATTCAAATGTATGTCCACGGAACATGAGAATGCATCCATTTGCTAGTGTTATATATTGATTCTACTAGGATAAAAACAGTGCAGTAAGTATATTAAGTACTCATAAATTAGTGGAAGAGTGTCGATATAGTCTGCCAAGTGTGTGAGATATTCCTGAAACTTTGACTACTCGTTCCGATGTCAACTGACATCGGAACACGTTATACCAAGCCATTATTTGGGTAGTAAGACATAACACTAAAATAAAAACAACATGAGCTATGTCTTACATTGTAGGACTAGTGTCATCATGCGCTCTTTCCGCTTTTACTGTAACTAAAAGGACTTATCTGTGTTTAGGCCTTATGGGCTCCAACTTGGAATAAGCAAGGGAAAGAATCCTACTAAACACAGCAAAGTCAGAAAGAAACCAGTTTATTTTTGTTTTATTTTGTACATATTTACTTTATTTTGATAATATTGTAATTAAAAGTTTTAAAAAGAATGTTTTAATATTGGTTGAAAGTAAAATTGGTACATACGCAACCTTAGTTGTTTCACTTTATGACGCGTTGGGACATATACCAACAATTGTTAATAAACGTTCAATAACTAGTTGTTTAAAAACAATTATATCACTGAGGTATACACAGTAATATCCTGACATCATTATACTGCATAAGTATAATATAAATATTTAATAAAACAATGGCAGATATAGTATGACAGTCATGTAACCAGCGTGTGACAAAAGCATACTCAAGAGTCAATGTGACAAATCCAGATTTAATAATTGTATTTAAAAACTACCTTGTTAAGAGACAAATATACATAATATATATATATATATATATATATATATATATATATATATATATATATATATATATATATATATATATATATCAGATAAATTATTATCAAATACGAACAGCAATACGATAGTCCTAGTTCTATTGCATCCCTGATATGGACTGACTAATATTCCCTGAAATTGATACACAGCCCTCCATGGGATCCGATGATGGCACAGTTACCGTCGTTTTTGACAAAATGAAATAACAAATTATTTTTATTATAAAGCGTTACTAAGGGTTTTTTCCACAAACATCAATAGCATAAAAAGAGACAATTGTATTGTTGGTTATGATTCTGTAATGATTAAGATGAAATAAATTAGTGCATTTACATGTGAAATTACTTTCAGTATTTGAAGTGTATAGACATCTGTCCATGGTTGATCTTTCTCGATGAAAGTACATCACAAATATATCATTAAAAACGTTAATAAATATTTGATTGACACATAAGGACACAAATGCAAAATGAAATTAAATTAAATATAATATTTTCTATAATCAGCCGGTTGTGATAGTGCTTATTTTGTAATAGTAATACATTATCACCTCTCACTTTGCCATAATGAATCTGTCTTTATCATACGATATCAAGTTTATTACATTATTATATTAAACGTATGTATCATATATAACTTTTATATGAATATTATGTGTCTCTCAATAACAATATTATTATTTAAAAAATTATTAAATCTGTCTTTGTCACAATTAATCTGTCCTTGTCATTCGACGTCTGGTTAATTTTCGTCTTTGTCAAGTTCTATCTACCTTAGTTCCATTCAATATTTTCATTAAACGTATGCAATATATTACTTTCATAAGATTATTATTTGTCTCCCAATAAGATAATTATTGTATACAATTATTTAATCTGGCTTGGTCACCTGAGTCTGGCTTTGTCATATTCTGGGTTCTATGACTGTCATACTTTATCTGCCTTTGCTCTGTTAAATGTTTATTATTATTCTTATGTAATATAAAAGTGTCATATTATTTATAGGTTACTGCATTTGTACGGGAAAATATGAACGAGTATTTTTTCGGTTGGATTCTGAACGACAATGGGGTGCATCATATCCATACAATAAAACGAGTTCATATTTTCCCCAGTTTTACCCAATCAAATGCATTAATCTTTTATTTTTACTATATATTCATTTTCTTATTCTCCTTAAGGCTTAATTATATAAATAAAAATACACTACAAGAAACAAAGTAATTAAATTTATGCTGTATTTAAAAATAAATACACAAGCGCAGATTCATCAGTACACAAAAAAAACTATTAATGCGCACATAACTCCGCCCAGCGAAATTTGAACTTAGTCGCGCGCTCGGCAGCACTTTCGAAAGGAATTGCCGTGTTTGATCTACTTAAAATTGACATTTAGAGCATATTGTGAATGAATACGCTTTGCAACAACTTTTCCATTTGGTCTGGAATGAATAGATTTTGGTATTTTTGTCGATTCTATTAAATTTCGTAATTATGTTCTGCTTTAATGTGTGTCAATTCTACATCAAGAACATCTGATTTCAGCAGCGAGGGAGGAGTCTTGACTCACCTGCATGTGTGTTTCTGTTCTGTCATTGAATGTTTGGAATCATAATGTGGTGGAAAATATGAACTCTTTCAATCATTATTATCAAAAAGACGCTATGGAAAATAATGTTCATTCATTTTGAGTGCAGTAAGTATGATGTTATTGCAGTTGGAAGATATTGTTGAAATTACAGTACAATTTCGAAATGTGTAATGAGCTTCAGAACCAATGACACGGCTCAGGTAATTCGAATTTACAGAACTAAGAAAGAACATTTTGAGGAAATTCAAGATGCGGAAATGGAAATATATTTTTTTGGGCATTTTTATTACCAGCTAAAGAAGACATGTTTATGCCTGGTCACTTGCATACTCCCTTAATTGTTATGACCTCTATCGTGTATAGCGTCTATCGCTAGCCTTAATATGAAACATTGTATCAACTAAGTTAACGCGCAAAATTGTAAAGCAGCTGGTGTGTGCCGCTGAGACCCTTCAGTTTCTTCGAAAACCTTCACTTACATATTTCCTCACGAAGTTAATACTTTCCCTAATAAAATTGTACGTATATGATAGATATCGCCCCCCCCCCCAGACAATTCAACCGCAAAGACAATTTCCCCTGGACATTACGAACCTAAGGACAATTCGACCCCATCTTTATTTATTGTGCTTATTTGTGGTCGTATAATAATGCAACACAGTGACCGCTTTTGTTCTATAAACAAGATCAAATACAACGAAGACCAATGGGTCAGCCGTTTAAATTTAGCACACAAAATAAGCATACCTCGCGGCATGCACATTGTGAGGACTTTCACTCCAGCTTACGTCAACAATGCTAATGGTTAAAGAAGTAAGTTCGTTATGATATATAATTAAAAGAAGAAAAATACGTTGCAGTTCTAGTACTAAAGGGATTATCACTATTTTTAACAACTCAGAATAACTTTATAGAAAAGAGATACTAGCTATAGTATACAAGTAAGGTGTAAGAAACAAAGGTATTTCATCGCTTGTGTCATTCATGCCTAGTTAAGGACCCAAGTGATCGAATACTATGCATTAATCCGAGGAACAGAATGCCAGCTTCGAAGGAAAATAAACCTGTAATATGTAAAGGAAAGCGTCTTATCCTTGTTGCTAATCAATATGTTAAAGGTCACTGTGTTACGTATATGCAATTTAAATAATTGTATCTTAGTTTTAAATTCTTTTCTATTTTATTTTTATTTCATTAATGTTATTGTAATGATAACTTTATTCACTGGATTTGATATTTTTCCAGAAAATTTATTTCAGTTCTGTTAAACCTGATTAAAACGCAATAGTTTGCAACCTTGTATTTTTAGCTGACCTAGTTCCTGACCTTGATTCAGAACTGGTAAACAACTTATTTCATTTCTTTCCCAGAGTGAAAATCATTAGTCATAATCAAGGTCATACTTGGCCTGCGTGTTAGTTTTGTAGTAAACATTTTTTTAATGCAATCTTATAGTAAGATAAGTTCAGTAGAATCAAAGCTGTCCATGCGTACGTGTTGATCGACTTGTATTTTTGCGTCGTTCGGACTAAGTGATCACGTGACCCCACCACGTGGGTCTGTTTTGCGTGGTAGATAGGCTTAATGTACTTGTTTCATAGAGATGTGAGTCAGTTGTAATTCATACCTTCGGAGCTCAAAGGTTTTTCTGTTCTTGCCAGTTGAATTTGTAATTTAAAATAATATATTTTCCCTGGAAATATCTAGTGCTCATCATAATTCTTGGACAAAGACATTTATTGAAATTTTGTTCTAGAATTCTAAACTAGAACATTATAAATTGTGACTGAACAAGTAACTGTTGATACGACAACACAAAACAGGTTATAGAAGACGTCATCACCTTCCATCTTGGAACTTCATCAGGATTCGAACCTCGATTCAATTAGAACTTTTTAGTGATAGGACTTATATTTCTTAATTCTAGGATTAACGTTTGGATTAGATTCACAAGCCGTAAGTCCTGTTTCATATTGTTTACCTTGTTTTGTAGGGAAATAAATTATTTTGTTAAATTTACAAAGCTTGTTGGCTTCACTCTTTTGTTTGTTACTTTTGTACGAGCCTAGACACGTAACAACTGGCCACCTATAGTATACAAACGTGTGATATTATTATAGTCATAAACAAAACTCATTTAATATGTATGCACACCATAAAAATGTTTAATTAGACTTTAAAATCCGCTTTTCTAAATGAAAAAAAATATTCGGCAATCTCCGTAAACAATCGGTAGTTTCCTAGTGCCAAAAACGGATACGACGTACATTTATCCCTTCTATTCAACATAGCCATTCAAGAGTTTACTTTCCCCACGTAAATGCCTATGTGATATATCTTATGATCATGCATTTGCACCGCGAATATGGTGCACTGTGTTGCATATGGATGTAACCAAAAGAGTGATGATGGGAAAAAGGTTCTTTCTTTTTCCGAAAGACCCCGTTTACCATAAGAAAAAAAAAGTGGATTCAAGCTGTGGGATCGAATAGGGTGGGAGATGGGAAAGTTGTATCTTTTATGCCGGATGATAGTCAATTTGGCCCAAAGACAAGTCGGCCCAACTCGAAAGACAATTCGGCCCAGGTTAACAATAGTTTGAACAAGTTCAATTACTTCAAAGATCAAGTAGATACTATGTAAGATAGATTTTAGGAAAAAAACTAAATTTAAAACAAACTATTTTGACATTCTTTCAAAGAAAATAATCATACTTCGTAACATACATATATATAAGAGAAAGCTCAAACTGACATATCTTGCTCGTTCTAATTAAAATATTTATATACATTTTTTTAATGCTACAAAATGTATGCATCTGCACAAAGACATTCTCAAGTTAAGCTTTCCGGTTAAATTATCAATATTGATTTATTAAACAATAACACTTACATGAGTTATTACAACAAATATATTTAAGTTTATGCTTCAGGTTGTAACACTGCTGCATATAATACACACTCGATTAAACATGAGAGAGAGAGAGAGAGAGAGAGAGAGAGAGAGAGAGAATACTATTGAGCATTTTGCCAGTGTTCAGTTGCTGCAATATGAAGTTCTTACCAGTTAATTGTATTGTTTGGTTTTATTTTTCAAGTTGTCTTAGTGTGTGCGCGCGTAAATTGAAAGCTTGTCATTATTAGTCAATATTGCCAATTACATTTGCTCCATTATTCCATACAATTAAGAAAGAAAATAATTTTCTGTTGAATTTGTGCCTCCCAAACCCCCGCGCACGGTACAAAAAGAAAATGATAAACAAACACTTATTTCAAAATAAAATGAAATAAACTAACCTTGCATTGTTATCATTTAATCATTTATTCCTTCTTTTTTCATCGTGCGAAATTTATTAAAGAAACAAATATATCCACGAACTCCGTATATGTAGTGGATGCATCATTACTGTAGTGTGTATCGCTTATGTCAAATAACAAAATCGCAAAAGACACGAAAATATCCCCCGACTGCTTTAAGGCACCTGCCATTCACGCATGATAAGTTACAAGGTGAAAACTGGCCAAGATTGTATTGTATCCAGGTCAACTATACGATTGTATCTCGCACATAAAAATCATTATTTGAAAACACATTCACTGTGACTACAAATGATAATCTTATATATAACATGTGCGTGTGTGTCTGTGTGATTTGGATTTTTAACGAAACTTTAAAAAAATTTCAGCCATATCGCTTTGATATATGCAGTGTGGCGGTTTGTACTCATGTCTAGCACTGGGACATCATGCCGCAGACATGCAGCATCATGTGCCACCTAGTCACAATGTTCTTCCTGACACCCATCTTCGCTAGCCAAGGTTCCGATAACCCTATCTACGCCTTGGCGGATGAAGCAGCTATATTGATGCTTTGTCTTAGCGACATCTATTGGATTTCATGTGTTGCCTCCCTTAGTATATGATGCCAACTAACCAATAGTGTGGTGCATTGTACATCCGCCGAAAACGGTGGATGCAATTGACCTAAAAAGGATACTTTGTAAGTTTAACATTTAAAGTATGACATTGTACCAGAAGGAAGCCATTACAGGTGTATTTAAGTGAAAGGTATTTGTGCAAACACGGACCGACACTTGAAAATTGCTTATTTATCAGTCCCATTCAAGTTGTGTGCTCCCCTTTGTCTCGATCGTGTAGGAACAGTGCTCAAATCTGAACAACTTAATTTTGATTGGATGCGGTAGATTGCCACAGGATCGAATGAAATTCACAGACCTAAAGCTCAGAAACATCTGCTTGATACGCCACGGTGTAGATAGGGTTATCGGAACCTTGGCTAGCGATGATGCCTGACACCTGGCCGACCAGTCCTAGCACTAACCTCTTAATGCTGAGCATCAAGCGAGGCAGTTCAAGCTGACGTCTCGCTAGGATTTTAAAACTAGGAGTCCAGGACTCTTATTTTGGTAAAAATAGGAGTCCCCTCCAGCGAAAATTGCAGTCTCCTCCCAGAAAATGTTAAACTTTGCAGATTAGAGGAACTGTTGGTTGCCATTGAGTTTAATTTTCACATTCTTTATAACACTGATGTGTACAGCGGTGTCAGTCTATTTTGTGCGTCTGGTAATTTTGCACAACGATTAAGTCATTTCTGTAAACATTGGATCACGTGTTGTTTTGATTGAAAATCCAATTTGTATCAGGAAAGAACAATCGTCCTTTAATTAAGGAAAGTGATACAAAAATAACCCACATTTCCATTCTAAATGAGTATGAAAATGAGATTTCTAAAATGTCAACATGAAGACCCAATCTATGACCTTCTTGAACTTGTAACCCAGAAAAACCTATTTAATATTTATCTTTTAGAATCAAACAAATAAATACATCATTTAAATGATAGAATTGTTTACCTTAGAACAATGATGTATCTTAATCCAAGTTTCTAATTTGCAAGAAGTTGTCCCACACCTACTTTATCGTCTGTTATCCAATTTGTCAACTTGCATCTCGGACGGATTCTCAAGAAAATCACGGGCGTATAGTCTGTTTCTAAATTCTTTAGTATTTTTTTTTCCCCATAAACGAGACGTTGTAAACACATTATATCATATTCATTGTTGTTTCTCTTCAACATAACAGCTTATTTTTTTTAATAAAAAAATGGACTTTTACAATTTTTATTTTACATGATCGGTTTAGTTTGCTTAATAGCTCTTGCCATTTAGTGGCATTGTTACGTTGAATTCTGTAAACCCAGCTATAAACATGACCTAGATCATTGGCTGAAAAGCTGATAGAAAGAGTCCAAAGTAATGTATTTCATTTCCAAAGCCTGATGCATAAATATTACATCTTTTCAAAGCCACTCGTAGAATAGGCCGCCATATCGCGAGTCATGAAAACATAGGGGTGGTATCCCGTTTGTCCAAAATTTGTATTTTGAACAGAATATTCTGGAGACATTGCCGCTTTTCGATTGGTAAGCATTGAAGAATTTTTTATTTTTGTCAATCAGTCGAATTCGATATGCATTTTGCGCCAATATTGGTGACCTTAGATGCGCAGAGTAGCCCGACAGCGGTGTAACTCTTGTTTGTCCTTCAGGGTGAGACTGAATTTTGTCAATCCAAGGAATAGTCTTATTCCAAACGCTAAGCCAGGTATCACAAACTTTCTTACACTTGGCTACTATCCCATCCAAACTATCAGTTCTAGCAACTTAGCATTCTTCTGAATCTTATTAAAATCTTTGTTACTTTGCCGTTTAACCCCAAAATACTTATCCGAATTTGCAAACGATGTTTTGTCCAAGTCTTGATGTGTTTTGATTTCGAGTTCGCATGCACTATTTATTTGGCTACAATCAGAAATGAACACAATAATGGAAGCTAAAGTTCTGTTGTAGTCTTATAAGAACCACATGTACATCTCTGGGTTTGTCTGCCTCTGAATTCAGTCATTGTAAATATCAGCACATTTTCCCACCCATGTTGCTAGTCGAAGTCTTTGAACTTGCCGCCCATATTGCATCACGTTCTTTTGATGTACAGATAGCTGCCAACCCTCACAATTTTGGCGTGAATTTCACGACTTTTTCAGCGATTCACGGATTCACGCCGCATGCAAAAAAATCACGAATTTCCCAATTCTCAATTATTTTAAATCTTTAATAAAATAACCGATTTCCCGTTAAGTGCTAGTCGTGATATTGGCAGTTGCCGAAACGGTCCGGTATTGCTGGTCGGGATATTAGTAGAACTATAGCCGATTGATACAGTTGGCCCGGTAGCAAGCATTTTAGCGTATTTTAATCTATATATATATATATATATATATAAGAGTAGTTTTACAAATGCTTTTGAGATAAACTGGAGTCTAACCGGAATTTTGCTGCGCGCATGCGCCGCCAACACTGATTTGAATTACCGTTCGGCATCGATATTGAAAATGTCTTCACCACCAAGGAAAAAGAAATGTATTGAACAAAAAGTGAAGTTAAGTTTGGAATATACCAAAAATTGGCCGTGCATTCAGCCATCAAACACCGACATGTAGGTTGCGAGATTTGTGTAGTCACGTGACTATAAATGCGAATAGCCAGATCCAAGCTAATTTCATCAAGGATGTACTTTCGACTCGTCTGTCAGTGGATTAAAGATATAACGAATGCTATGCTCGCAATTTCTGAGAAAATAAATCATATTCCTATCGATTTCATGCAGGTAGATCTCGATGAAAGGTCGTTCAAGTTCGCTAGGCCGGCTAATAAGCGGCTACCCCATGCCGAATTACAACTTTTCGATAGGCAATGGACTCTGACCTACACCCCAACATAAATGTCCAAATATTAAAAATGGGGTGGCAAGGGTCAGAGGAAACTCGGTCGGACTAGGTGGCAGAGATGATGTGTGGAAGCACATTGGTAGCAAAAAGCACATAGAGGTTGGGAAAATTAAGAACTCCAGCAGATTTCAGCTCTGGAATATATTAAGCCATCGACAGAAGACCTGCAAGCTACCAACGCTGAAACATTGTGAGTTTTCTTGTTGAACACAATCTACCTTTATCAGCTGAATCCCATGCTAAACATTTGTTCCGACAAATATTCCCAGACTCGCAGATCGTTTCACGAATTTATGTCAAAATTCACGAATGTGTTCCCCTATGTTCACTAATTGCGAGTCTGGAGGGTTGGCAGCTATGTTAACAGTACTCCTATAAATACCGCAGGCACATCTTGGGACCACTGAATTCTGTCATTGTCAGTATCAGCACAGCTAAAAGAATCAATTAATCAACACATTCTCCCGCTCAGTAGGAGGTTGAAGTAGGACTGGCAAGTCTTTGAATTTGCCGCCTAGCTGTTTGCATGCGTATGGAGGACTCCTGCATGGGTAATTTTCTGCGTCCCAAGTCAAAAATGTGCATCCAAATATGCGTAATTAAGAGTTTCCGAGATCTCTGAGTTGCTAGTAACATTTTTATAAGTCTCTGGTATAACTCGATCGAGGTTTAAACCATCGACCTCCTGCATCCAAGGTGGAAGCTCTAGCCATTTAGGCCACCAGAGTGGTTGTAATATTTGTACTTGAAATATGTTTAAAAACTATGTAATAAAATATTTAAATTTTGATTTATTTCTTAATCTTTATTTATTTATTTATTTATTTTTTAAGCAATGTATTATATTTGTAACAAGTTTAATTCTGAATTGCTGGAAAAGAGTGAATCAATACATTTTGCTTAAGAATGTTGCACAGAACTACGTGTAAAAAATAGATAGTCACTGAAGAAAATTTTCATATTTTCACAATAATGAAGGTTACACCTAGCTGTTCAGTGGTGTCTAAGGAAACATTTAGACATTAGTCCTAAAAGAATAGCTTTAATATAGGAAAGATCTAGTGTGACCATTGAAAAAAATTCACAAATATGAATCCTACGACAAATTGTTGCCTGTTGTCTTAAACAGAGTCATTTTATGAAAAGTATATTTGAAATGTATTAAAGATCTAAAGGGATTATTACTATCCACCAAAGAGTTATATATCACAGTCATGACGATTTTTCCAAGTTGTTGCATGATTCCTGCACGTCATTTTTGGAAATTTACTCATTTAAAGATATGAAAGGGATTTGTTGCTGAGAAAGAATATTTAGAAGATATAAGAGATCAAAAGGGATTTTCACTAGTGGCCTATAGAATTCTATTTCACTGTTATGGGGGTTATTCCAAGTTGTTGCAGTTTGCTTTCATGTCCTATTTTGGAATTTAGTCCTAAAAAGACTATTTTAAATGCAGGAAAGGTCTTGGGGGGTGGGTGGGTGGGGTCTTGCATTAAACAAATAAAATGAATATTTGGAAGTTATTAAGGTTAAAAGATCTTGTTACTATTGGCCCATAGAAGTTGTTGGGGTTATTCGAAGTTACTGCATGATGCTTGCATGTAATATTTTGTAATTCAGTCCTAGAACGATTGATTTAAAGGTTGGAAAGGTCCTGTTGGGAGATGCAGCACAAAAAATGAATATTTGGAAAATATAAAAAATCTCAAGGGACTGCTATTATTGTCCTGTAGGTTTATATCTCACAGCCTAAGGTGTTTATTCAAAGTTGTTGCATTGTGTCCGCATGCCTTTTAGGGAATTTAGTCCTTGAAAGACTATTTCCAAGGAGAGACATAGAGCAGAGATGTTGCAGAACATGAATGTTAGGAATATAAGAATTTTTGACTAAAGTGAATATTACTATTGCCCCATAGACTTGTATTTCACAGTTATGGGGGGTTATTCCAATCTACTGTATGATGTATACATGCTATTTTATTTTATGGTAGGAAAGGTCTTTAAGATGGGTGTTACAGAAAAAGTATTTTTAAGATATTAAAGGTCTGTAGGTGTAGCTACTATTGCCCCATGGAGTTATATTTCACTATGGGGGTTATTCCATATTAAAGATCTATAGGTATTGTTTCTATTGCCCTAAAGAGTTGTTTTACACTAATGTGGTTATTCCATTTTCGAACTCTGTACGTGGTATTACTATTGTCCCATAGACTTAGAGTTCACTATGGAGTTTATTCCATATTAAAGGTCTATAGGTGCTGCTAATATTGCCCCAAAGACTAATATTTCACTATTTCTTTTTTGGAATTTAGTCTTAGAAAGACTGTTCATGTAAACAACACATCGTAAATACTGCTTCAGGTGGCAACAAAGTTTTCAAGAAATAAATAGTAAGACTAAAACATAACTGAGAAGTTAAGATATAAATATTTATTCCTCATTTGTCAAAATTGCTTTAAATAGTAAATGTTTGCGTTATCACATCTGAATGGTAAAATGTGACTGACCCGAACAACATAAAGGAATTTACATACTTTATAAACATCATAGATGACTTCATCAGTGGCATCAGTGGCAAGTTATCTAAAGAAGGATTATGGTGCATATAAATGCTAAATAAAGGTGATTACATACTCTGGTGAGACTACAGAATACAAAATAGCAGGTAAAGTATTACAAACTAAATATGAACTTCTTGTTAATAAAAGACCTTGTACAGAGGTACAGTATATTTGTATATGTTACCCAGATAGCCCACGTTAAATAAAAATTTCCCCAAGTGCTTCATCTAAAGTTCTACTAAACACAACTAGACCTAACAGGGCCACACAAAGCCTGACAGCCATGTGAAGTCAACAAAGAAAAGATTATAATGTATTTATATTGTAAATTATAATGATGAATAAAAGTCAGACCAAATGAATTTGTAATGATCATTTTTATTTTTAAATTATTTAATAAAACATGCATAAAAATAACATATCTTTGTTTTTCTCATCAAGTGGCCAAACGTATGCTGACAACCATTTTACTTAAATGGTTTTTCTTCAGTATGAATCTTCATGTGCTGTTTTATATGTCCACTCCAATTAACATTTTATCACACCCATCACGCTTGAATGGCTTTTTCCAGTATGAATCCTCATATGCAGTTGTAAAACTCCACACTGATTAAACATTAAATCACACACTTCACACTAGAATGGTTTTTCTCCAGTGTGAATTCTCATGTGCTGTTTTAAATGTCCACTGTGCTTAAACATTTTATCACACACTTTGCACCAGAATGGTTTTTCTCCAGTATGAATTCTCATGTGCCGTTTTAAATATTCATTCCGAGCAAACATTTTATCACACACTTCACACTTGAATGGTTTTTCGCCAGTGTGAATCTTCATGTGCCGTTTTAAATATCCATTCTGATTAAACATTTTATCACACACTTTGCACCAGAATGTTTTTTCTCCAGTATGAACCCTCATGTGCCGTTTTAAAAGTTCACTCTGATTAAACATTTTATCACACACTTCACACTTGAATGGTTTTTCTCCAGTGTGAATGCTCATGTGCAGTTTTAAAAGTTCATTCCGAGTAAACATTTTATCACACATTTCACACTTGAATGGTTTTTCTCCAGTGTGAATGCTCATGTGCCGTTTTAAACCTCCACTCTGATTAAACATTTTATTACATACTTCGCACCAGAATGGTTCTTCTCCAGTATGAATCCTCATGTGCCGTATCAAAAGTTCATTCCGAGTAAACATTTTATCACATACTTCACACTTGAATGGTTTTTCTCCAGTGTGAGTGCTCATGTGCCGTTTTAAACCTCCACTCTGATTAAACATTTTATTACACACTTCACACTTGAATCGTTTTTCTCCAGTGTGAATGCTCATGTGCTGTTTTAAACCTGCACTCTGATTAAACATTTTATCACACATTTCACACTTGCATGGCTTTTCTCCAGTATGAATTCTCATGTGCCGTTTTAAATTTCCATTACATTTAAACATTTGATCACACATTTCACACTTGAATGGTTTTTCTCCAGCATGAATCCTTATGTGCTGTTTTAAAGCTCCACTCTGATTAAACATTTTATCACATACTTCACATTCGAATGGTTTTTCTCCAGTGTGAATCCTCGTGTGCTGTTTGAAATCTCCACTCCGATTAAACATTTGATCACATATTGCACACGTGTATGGTTTTTCACCAGTATGTCTCATCATGTGCCTGTTTAACTGTCCACTATTACTAAATTTTGAATAACACACTTGCCAGCTACATGGTTTTTCCCCAGCATCACTCCTCAAGTGAGTTTTTAAAGGTCTACTCCGAGTTAATCAGATTAAACTTGTTATCACTCATTCCACACATATGGTTTTTCTCCGATGTGCATCTTCATGTTCAGTTTCAAATCTCCATTCTGATTAAACATTCTATTTCACACTTGTATGGTTATTCACCAGTATGCATTCTCACGTGCCTTTTTAAATGTCCACTATCACTAAATTTTGTATAGCACACTTCACAGTTATATGGTTTTTCTCTAGTGTGCACCACCTATAAATTTATACTCTGACTAAACCTTTCATCACATAAAACACACTTGAAGTTTTTCACCAGTATGTTTTCTTTCATGTGCAGTTTCAAATCTCACTCTTGTTCAACGTCACATCCTAGGCCTACACACTTAAATGGTTTTCTCCTGTATGTATCCTCAGTTTCAAATCTCCATTCTGATTCAACATTCTAGCATATAGTTGACACTTATATGTTTTTGTCTCCATTATGCTTCTTCATATGCCGTTTTAAGCTTCCACTCTCGTTACATTATTTAAGACACACTTCACACTTACGCCCTAAACTTTTTTTCCAGTAGGGTAAATGGGTCATATTTCGACCGCTTTGGAGCCAACATTGCCCTATAGGACACACAGTACTAATGGTATGGAAAAATGGGAACCAGCCTGGAAATTGGTGTATAGAGTATATATGGGTTTGGCTGGCCAGGATTGGTTAATAATATAAGTTTTGTTTTAGGAAAAAGACTGTTTTGAGAGTTTATCCTAGTTGCAAGTGAAAAAAAAATAGAGACATTGTTTTATTGATGGAATTCCAGTCATTTAACAGTCTTGAGTTTGGAACACTCATTACTAAAATTAGCACCTGACTCTTTGGTGCGGAATTGAAAGCACATGTTTCAAACATGTGCAGCTCCAGAAATTGCCGCGGCTCTTATCCTTTCCTCTACACAGAAGCTGACATCCAGGTTTCATCTATACTGATAAATATAGGTCTGATCATGGACACTTAGAAATTTTAAGTTATTGAATTTTTAATATCATGGTGTTTGCATAGGTTTACTATGGGAACTGAATAAGTACCGTGAGTCCTACAAACATATCTGAACGTAAGGCTTACGTCAAAGGGTCGAAGGTCAAATTTGTATAACACCAGCATTGAGATTAGGCCACAAATATCAGTCGCGGACAAGAAACAGCCACAGAAAGTAAGATTTTATTCAGTCTGATCAATGGGGGTAATTCCGACCGTGTCGTGGGTAATTCCGTCCACAATACCTGGCTAATTCCGACCAGAGAAGGATAATCCCGACCAGAGTGCGGATAATTCCGACCGGCATATGGGCAGTTCCTGCCAATGGATATTCCCGAGCATCCATGTACAACATAATCCACATATCTTTAATTCCTTTATTTAATTAGATTCCGAGCAATGTATTATTATTACACGAATTCCTGCAATTATACAAGATATTTACAAATGTATATTTTCTAATGCTTATACACACTCCATAGTAGCAAAGAATGTATATCACTTACCCCAAACCCAAGCTAGACTTATCCAATAGATTATGTAAGGCAACAGGTTGGTTTTTTTTTGGTTTTTTGGGGTTTTTTTTTTTTAAATTAAAGAAATAAACAGTAAAAGAATAAAAGATCGTTTTGTTTTTTTATTTTCAACAGAAAAATAGGCGCCTAGCATCAGTGACAGTTTGGGGCGATTTAGTATACAAGGTGTATGTATTTCTGTCTGTCTTGTGGTTTCGTTTTGTCATACCTTTATGTTTTAACTCTACTTCTTTTTAAATTTGTGTGTATTTATGTTGTATTGCTATATGTCTTGTATGGTGTTAAAATGCAATATAATAATTATTATTGTTATTAGTATAGCTTTCGAGATCTTAATTTCAGTACATTTGGGTTAATAATTATTCCGTCATGAAATGTTAGCAAATTGGCCACAATTTAAAGGATAACAACGATCAATGTTTTCCTTGCAAAGACTGGCATCTTCTTAACGGGAGTATTATAGTATTCATCTGTTAAATGCTTTCATTTCGCTTTTACCATGCCCCCTTCCAAGTTTTCCTTCTTCGTCAGTATATAGCCAAAATGCCTAATAAATATTTGCACACAATCAAGAGACAGTTGTTTCAATGATCCAGAAACTAATTAGCTATTTATGGCTCAGATGTGGCATTATTTAGCATATTTCTAAGTACCTACATTTAGGATAGGAACTCCAACAAACATACTGGTAGCACTTCAGTTTAATAGGCAGCACAAAAGAACATGTTAAAAGAAAATTTATTAAAACAAGCTATACATTTCATTGCAATTGAGCTAATTCAGAAGATGCTTTCATTCCGCTGCTCCTAGTATTTCTCCTTTCTTTACAATCTTACTTTGAGTTTGAAGTATTTTTAGCTTCAGTCTTTTTTAGCCTTTCTCTCTTTAGCTTTTCTTTTTCTATTTTCTTTCTCCGCTGCTTTTTTTGTTTTTTTCCTTGAGAATGAGAGACATTTTCTTCTCATAAATTATGTCTTCACTTGTCAAAAGACGATGCCATGAGATGGCATGTTTCGACTTTCGCCTTTGTGTTCCGTCTGCAATGGCAGTACCAAAAATACTATCTAAATCGGGATTCCAAGATACCCGACATCAAAATTGGCACTCTCGTCGTCATTACTCATTGGTGACAATGAAGTATGTGGCATTTCTGTCTCGTTCTCATTCCCACCTTCAAGCAGTGATGTTCCATTTGTCAAGTTGATGAGCAGTGAGCTGACATCAAGCTCGTCATTTGTTGTGCTAGCCAAACGCACGTCTGAGTCAATGATGTAAGGAGAATGCTGAAGGTTTTCAACTGCCTCGCTGGGTACCTCTGCTAAAATAAGTCCTTCGTGCGGTATTGTTTCGGTATCATTGGAATCCTGAAATATCACTAAGGCTGATGGGACTTTTGTGACAGAGATTGTGTTACATGCATTAAATGGAGAAGCTATAGGGTCTGAAGTTGTTGAATTAGATGATATGTGGACGAGACTACTGATTGATGATGCTGTTGAAAGGGCAGGCTCATTTTGAGGCCTGTCATATGGTACAGATGGCAAGAAAGCAGACTCTGGTATAGCTGCTCTATTGATTGTTAAAAGACCAGTTCCTTTGAAGCCACTTATTATATTACTGGATGTGAATGCGTCTTGCCATGCTTGACGGAATAATCTTGGCCATGTGGCCTTATTGATAAGTAATCCAGGATTTTCTGTCAGGAACTCCGTACATACCCTGTTGTAGGCTTTACTGAAAGGCCCGAAGACACTTCTATGTAAGGGCTGTAAGTAATGGGTGGTGTGTGGCGGTAATGCTAAATATGGATATTCTCTTTTTTTGCCTCTTCTATTAATCCAATGGCTTCATACGACCCACGAGAATCGAGGATCAAAAGGTGTGGTCGCTAAGGGCCACAATTCTTCAAGAAAACTCCCCATGACCATTCTTCACCTAGAATATCGCACATCCAAACTTTCTCCTGGTAGGTCCATACTGTACCAAATGGGGCACCCATGCAGTTGAATGACTGCAAACACTTCTTTGTCTTCCCCCTGGCAACGGACATAGGAGGTATTGCTGTTCCTGCTGCACTGACACAGGCGAGGATTGTAACATTTTCTCTAGAATTAGATGTTCTACCAATTACACTTCTGGCCCCTTTTCTGGCACACACAGTTGATGGGCTGTGTTCAAACTATTTGCCTGTCTCGTCACAATTCCATATTAAATGAGAACTGCCTTGAAGATTTAAATTTGTAAATATTTCTTGAAGATCTTGGAAGAATTTGTCAACAACTGTGGGGTTCATCATTCTGGCACGTGATGTTGACAACTTCGCAGGTTTCCTGAGTACCAATTCGGGATGTTGAGCCTTTAAACCTTTCGACCAATCTTCTCCTGGTATCCCATTTTTAAATGTTGTACTAATTTTCATTCGTTTGCAAAATGTGGCGGTCTTCATCAACAGCTGTTTCTTGGTAATCCCAAATCCTTTCGACGATGCTTCAAACGACTTCGGAACAATGCCTTCTTCAAGCTTTGCTGGTATAACCTGAGGTCGTCCTGGTTTGGACCCTGACAGGTAACAACCAGTTACATGGTCCACCAAGGTCGTTTTGGGGATTCCATATTTCAAGCTGGCTTTCCGATAGCTCAACCCAGCTCTTATTGTTGATACAGCGGCTTCTAAATCTTTATATGCATACTGCATGTTCTTTTTCTTCATCTGGTATGACTTTGGCATCCTGCAAGAGTTTAAGCTTATAAATAGATAGGCAAAAACAGACCTAGCTGCTTGGATGGGTAGGTGGATGGATGGAATTATAATTATTGGAATATAAACTTGATTGATTTTGAATATTTGTGGAGAAATTTAAAAAATATGAACACAGTTTGATACATGATAAAAACAGCAGCCACATCTTAATTCTTTTGTACATCAATACTTCAAATAAATATCGAATGATCAAGCATTTAATTCATTGATCAAAGTTTATTGATCGATCTAAGTGTCAGTTTATTGATGTATGCATATTGGAAAAATATAATTAATTGGATATATATATATATATATATATATATATATATATATATATATATATATATATATATATATATATATTAGATTGCAAAGATAAAACTCTCTTTGTGAAGAAAAATCAATGATATACATGTATAATATGATAATGCAAACCTGGCATGCGAATTGTGCAGACCCAAATCTTCCTGGATGAAACTTGAAATTTCCCGCTTGCAACACGTTACCGCAATAACACGTGAAAAATCATTGCCTTAGCACGATCTCGCGATATTTGGTACCATTAGGGTAACCACTCCAGGTTACAGAGATTCTTTTCTTTTTTGGTATTTGTTAATATGCATCAGATATTTACTTTCTGTACGTTTGATATTATGATCATGAAAGTGGACGGAATTACCCCGGTGGTCGGAATATGACCCATTTACCCTATCTAGTATTCTGTGCTTCTGCAATGTTCAACGTAGATCGAACACATTTTTCACTAGCATGTGCTCATTCAAATTTTACTGTTACGGACAAGACTAGGCTATTTGTAGTATTAATCTGCCATGTTCGAAATGAGTTCTGCAAGAGTCCATTTTTTATACGGGAGCACCGATCCTGGTCCGAATCGTAGTGAGCGAAGAGGGAAAACAAAATAAACGAAAACATATCCAAAGACAATGGCCTAAAATTAATGAGTATTGCAATATAAAGAGATACAGAGTAATTCTTTTTTGTATAATAATAATAATAATAATAATAATAATAATAACAATAATAACACTACTAAACTTAATAATAATAACAAAAACAATAACACTTCTAGTAATACCACTAATAATAATAATAATAATAATAATAATAATAATAATAATAATAATAATAATAATAATTGTATTTCTTGTCCAGTGGGTCACACATTGTATGTTTCGATACACGATTATATGATAATGACAATTGTTAATTGGTAACATCCGCCATGTTTGTCCCGAGTTCTGGAAGAGCCCTTTTTCACGCATCGATCCTGGTCGCAATCGTAGTGTGCCACAATAATGCAAATGAGGGTGAAAATTTTTGCAAAAATGTTCGGACATTTATGTATATCAACTGATTAAATACTATTTAAAAGATAATTATGGGGTAATATCAAGTATGTAGTGTTCTCATTATGAAATACGAGCTCTCTGAAATCTTCGTACGTAGAGTAAGGAATCTATCGTCTCCATATTGAAATCTCTCTCGGCAGTGATCGGCAGATCCCGAATTAATAACACACATAATTCAGGTGACCGAGAGTTGCATACTTATATTCCATAGTCTAAACACTGAAGTTGATGACGTAAAAGCACAACCACGCTAGGAGACCGCGCAAATGTCAACAATGGTGAGCTTGAAGGAACATAATTCATTTTATATGTAATTTATATCTAAAATGTATCAGTATACAAGCCACATCTATGCTACTCAGTAAGTTCGATTCAGAAATAAATAAATAAATAAATAAATAAATAAATCAGAAAGGAAGAATGACAGACAGAATAAAAAGATAATGAATACTTACATTTACCTGTATCGCAGATACGATGCTGCCATTTCCCGCATCTATTACAAGACAAAGCAAGTTGGCAAGGCCAGATATACCTATCGCATTTTACACAAGGATAAATCACCACTGTCACAATTAACACAATTAAGTTAGTATTATACCAAAATATAGCCAATCGAATTGCACAAATTAAACTATATTTTCTATAAATTAATCCATGATTTGCACACAGGTATACCAAACACCGTTATTAAAGCTTAGGATACAAATTTGCATGTAAAGAAAATTCTCGGCTCGTTTATACAAATTTACAGCATGTGGTATGTTTACTTTTCATACCTTTTTCTTTTCATTCAAATTAGCGTGCATTTGTTAACTTAATAAAAGTGACTTTAATTGTAATTAACTGTTGAAATTTTTTCAATGATTTAGCAGTTTGTTTTGATTCTTTAATTGCAGACATCAATGAATAGCCGTGTTATTAGTGGGCATGGCTATTAGTAGTGTGCTAATTATTGTTTTAAAAAATTCGGATTATTTTAATACCAATTTACATTCTGTGGTAAATTTGATTTCTTTTTATTGAAATTAGCGTGCATTCATTAACCTAATAAAAGCAACTTTAATTATAATTCAATGACATTTTTTGGAGCGACTTAGCGTTGTGCTGGTATCTTCTTTAATTGCAGAGATCAATGAATAATCAGGCGATTAGTGGTAATGACCATTAGCAATGTGATAATTATTTTAAAAATGCATGATTTGGGGTCGAATTGTCCCATGGGTTAAAATGACTTGGGGTATAAATGTCTTGGGAATATTCTTGGGGGTCTACATATCTCGCTCCCTTTCTTGAGAAATTGCGCGCAACAACTTGGAATTTCAAACTGTTGCGCTATTTCTCGAAAATTGCATGGCCATTGAATCCAACTTGGAATAGGTCATTTCTCGAAAGCTTAATGCAGCAACTTGGAATTCCAAATTCTCATAGGTACTAATCGTTGTGTGTTTGGATGTGTGTTCTGTACTTTTAAATTACATTAAGTGTAAGAATGAAGAGTCTGTATAAGTACTACTCCGCTATCTAATTATTTTACATTAGTTTTCAAGTATATATATATATATATATATATATATATATATATATATATATATATATATATATATATATGCGTGTGTGTCTGTGTGTGATTTGGATTTTTAACAAAACTTTAAAAATTTGTCAGCCATATCGCTTTGATATATGCAGTGTGGCAGTTTATAGTCATGTATAGCACTGGGAAATTATGCCGCAGACATGCAGCATCATGTCCCACCCAGGCACAATGTCCTTCCTGACACCCATCTTCGCTAGCCAATGTTCTGATAACCCTAACTACACTTTGGCAGATGGAGCAGCTATATTGGTGCTTTATCTTGGCGACATCTATTGGATTTCATGTGTTGCCTCCCTTAGTATATAATGCCAACTAAAATTGACCTAAAAAGGATACTTTGTAAGTTTAACATTTAAAGTATGACATTGTACCAGAGGGAAGCCATTACAGGCGTATTTAAGTGAAAGGTATTTGTGCAAACAGGGACCGACACTTGCAAAATTGCTTATTTATCTGTCCCATTCAAGTTGTGTGCTCCCCTTTGTCTCGATCGTGTAAGAACAGTGCTCAAAATTGAACAACTTAATTTTGATTGGATGCGGTGGATTGCCACAGGATCGAATGAAATTCACAGACCCAAAGCTCAGAAATATCTGCTTGATATGCCAAGGTGTAGATAGGGTTATCGGAACCTTGGCTAGCGATGATGCCCGACACATGGTCGACCAGTCCTAGCACTAACCTCTTAATGTTGAGCACCAAGCGAGGCAGTTGCTAGTAACATTTGTATATGTCTTTGGTATAACTTGACCGAGGTTAAACCCGCGACCTCCTACATCCGAGGTGGAAGTTCTAACCACTGAGAAGACCAGAGTGGTTGTAATATTTGTTCTTGAAATATGTGTAAAAACTCTGTAAAAAGATATTTAAATTTGATTTATTTCTTATTCTTTATTTATTTATTTATTATTTAGGCAATGTATTATATTTGTAACCAGTGTGATTCTGAATTGCTGGAAAAGAGTGAATCAATACCTTTTGCTTAAGAATGTTGCACAGAACTGTATGTAAAAAATAGATAGTCACTGAAGAAAATTTTCATATTTTCATAATAATGAAGTTACACCTAGCTGTTCAGTGATGTCTAAGGAAACTTTCAGCCATTAGGTCTAAAAGATTAGCTTGAATGTAGGATTCTGAGGAAAGATCTAATGTGACCATTGAAAAATTTCACACAAATATGAATCCTACGACAAATTGTTGCCTGTTGTCTTAAACAGAGTCATGTCATGAAAAGTATATTTGAAATGTATTAAAGATCTAAAGGGATTATTACTATCCACCAAAGAGTTATATATCACAGTCACGATGATTTTTTCCAAGTTGTTGCATGATACCTGCATGCCATTTTTGGAAATTTACTCATTTAAAGGTATGAAAGGGATTTGTTGCTGAGAAAGAATATTTAGAAGATATAAGAGATCAAAAGGGATTTTCACTAGTGGCCTATAAAATCATATTTCACTGCTAAGGGGTTATTCCAAGTTGTTGCAGTTTGCTTTCATGTCATATTTTGGATTTTAGTCCTAAAAAGACTATTTTAAATGCAGGAAAGGTCTTGGGGGTGGGGGTCTTGCATTAAACAAACCAAATGAATGTTTGAAAGATATTAAGGTTAAAAGATCTTGTTACTATTGGTCCATAGAAGTTGTTGGGGTTATTCAAAGTTATTGCATGATGCTTGCAAGTAATATTTTGTAATTCAGTCCTAGAACGATTGAATTAAAGGTTGGAAAGTCTTGTTGGGAGATGTAGCACAAACAATGAATATTTCGAACATATTAAATATCTCAAGGGACTGCTACTATTGTCCAGTAGGTTTATATCTCACAGTCTAAGGTGCTTATTCCAAGTTGTTGCATTATGACCGCATGCCTTTTGGGGGGAATTTAGTCCTAAAAGGACTATTTTCAAGGAGAGACATAGAGTAGAGATCTTGCATAACATGAATAGTAGGAAGATATTAAATGTCTAAAGTAAATTTTACTTTTGCCCCATACACTTGTATTTCATGAAAGCAGACAATCTGGTACTTCCTGACACAGTGATGTCTGCCATTATTTCCCCCGACACAGTTCTACAACATAGCATTGTTCTGTGTGTATTATATGGTAAATCTTCAACAAAATTTTTATTTTGACTTTTCTTTCTATGAATTTATAATCTTCATTAATATATGCACCCAAGTGCCCATGAAAGCAGACAATCTGCTACATCCTGACACAGTGATGTCTGCCATTATTTCCCCCTGACACAGGTTTACTTACAGTTTGTAAATGATTTTATGAAGATAATAATGAACATGCAGCAGGTAAAATCTTCAGATCACCAATTCAATTCTCATAACACAAACTGCTATTTACATACTATTAAATTTCAAAACACAAATTTGTATGTTATTTTTCATCAGATGATGACTAATGCAAATCAACCAGTGACATATATAACACATCTTTGCTATAACCACAGGACTATGATGTTCTATCAATAAACTATCATGAAATCTCTGACAACACAAAATCACCTTATCAGTACTAATAAATTAACACAAATTATATTGCCAATACGGTGATTTTGTGTTGTCAGAGATGTCATCATACTTTATTGATAAAACGTCAGACTTCTGTATATCTTTAGCACCGCAGGGCTTTCTCGTTGGCTATAATTAATGTGTGCCCCTTGCATAAAGATGCTGAAATGTATCACTATATAATTCTATAACATTACACACAGACAATACAAATATTTATAATTAGTTTATATCTATTTTCACAAATGTTATATAAATATTCAATATTTCCAGTAGTGTCAGTTCAAACTGTCGCTACACATCTTTGCATGTCCTTGAACCTATTTGCCCTGTCCTTGCATTTCTTTGACAATCTTTTGTTTTCTTTTATTATATGACCCCTTAAATGGTTACTCTCCAGTATGTCTCCTCGCGTGTACCTTCAGATGTCCTAGGTAACGAAACCTTTCATGACATTCTTCACACTCTGATTGTTTTTCTCCGGTATGAGTCCCCATGTCATTCTTCAGATTTCCACTGCGACTAAACACTGCACTGCAAACTTCACATTTAAATGTTTCTTCCCCCCAGTATGTATCCCCATAGGTTAAAATAATTCTACAGCGTCTTCCGATTTCCATTGCTCATCAGGCCGGTCACTGTCATATGAAACACAATGCACTAAAATTATGTCATAATTTAAAGCGAGTGTGGGTCATGTTTGAATTTGGGTACATATTCACTTGAGTATATTCTGACTTGGGTACGTCTTGAATTGAGTACATTTTGACTTGGGTACGTTTCGGTCTGGGTACGTTTAACCTGTTCACGTATCCCATGTGTCCAAAATAACTATTAATATTAGAATTCAGGTGGCGATTGCTGCTTTTTGAATGTCAAGCATTGCAGTATTTTATTTTCATCAGTCTGTCGAATTCTGTTTGTGTTTTGTGCTAATATTGGTGACGTAAACCTTAGATGCGAAAAAAAACCCAACAGCTGTTTGTGTCTATATGGACTTGCATGTATAAGGTGAAGTTGTTTATATGAGCAGTATGTACAATGGAGATAACGATGTTATACCTCTTATGTTCCTTTCGTGGACTCTAGCTGAAAATTATTTGAATATTGTACTTGTGGAAATTGTATATGATCTAAGACCTAAGCTAACTAAACTGACTACTACCTTGTGTTTAAAAAGAAATAAATAAGCCTGAATTAGTCTCAAGTACACTCTTCGGCAGGTATTAAATTAGGGACATGAAATTTGCTAGAATACATAATAACAGCTTCTGAAAGTGAAAGGAATAAATTACCAAATATATAAAATGTAAACAATCTTATCGGCTCTTTTTAGTAAAAATTTACCTCTGAAATCCAGGAAGGGAAAATGACCAATTGGAGCTAGCAGTTTTTTTAAAAAGGTACACATCTGTTATAAGGCCAAGATCTATAACCCATATTACACACATCAATCATACACCAACATAAAGGGAATTAAAAGTTCTTTGACCAATACCGAAGATATACAAGATTTTTCAAACAGCCAGTATAACCAGTGAGGAAAACTGGGCAAATTCTTTTTCTTTAAAAATCTAACCGCATTGATAATACGAAACTGTAGAGGACAAATATCTATCTATCTATCTATCTATCTATCTATCTTACGTATATCTTAGGTATTGTTCAGAACATTTTTAATTCACTTCATATTGATGCATGATTGATGAGTGTAATATTGGTTACAGAGTGTACAGCTTGGCCTTACTTCAGTTGTGCTCCATTAAAAGAGCAGCTAGCTCCGCTTGGTCATTTTCACTTCCGTGACTTCAAAGGTAAATTGTTAAAAACAACAACAAAAACAAGAGCCATTACAGTTTATTTTTGTTGTTGTTGCTTTCATTTTATATATTTGGTAATTCTTTCTTTACACACTCAGACGCTGGTATTTTCTAGTCTGGCAAAATCTGTTCTCCATATTTTAATAACTGCTAAATATAATGTACTTCAGAATAATTGAGGCTGATTTTATGAGCATCAACTACCAGTTATTTTAGTTAGCAGATATGACATACAATTTTCACAAGTACAACATCCAAAGAAATTTCAGCCAAAGTACATGAAAGAAACTTAAAGCCAAACCAACACTGCGTGTTGCTCACGTAAACATCATCATTTTACAACCACCACTTTCTCAAAAAGTCATAATAACTGTTGAGTGCCCACGTATACATTCTTGTTGTTGGCAGGTTACACCAGTTACATAATTAGCAAAGGTAAACAACTCGGAAAGGTTTAACTACGACCATGAAACTGAGCCACCTCCCTTCACCTGCAACTCTGTCCTAACGACATTCCCAAGTTGTTTATGGACAGGATAATGTGAACTTTGTAAACTAAATGTAAAGCATATGGTCACCCGAAATTTCAAATGAGAATACATACTGGAAGAAAGTCAAACATGTCTTCTATTTTTGCTGAAAAATGTTTCAAAATCAAGGCATAAAAATGGACATGACAAATGTCAACAAAGAAACCATACAAGTTTGAATATGATAAAACGTTTCACATTAGGATACGTGTTGGAAATAAGAACCGAGAAACATTACAATCTGAAGTTAGGATGAATGCACATGCATAGCTATAATACTAGAGACATATCCATTCAAATGTCAAGTTTTCTCATTGTGTACAATTGGAGGTGCAAAGCTATGCCTAAATATTGCATAGGACCCACAAAGCATTGAATCATGAAGATCATAATAAAATTTTATTTAAATTATTCATTTGAATGGTGGGGTGTTCAGTAATTGTAGGATAAAATAAGTAGTTTGGTATTAATGTGCATTAATTATATACATTGTAGATTATATCATCGTTGAAGTGGAATCAGATGGATCATATGAAGTGGCATACTGGACAAAAACAACTTAGGTGCGAAGTTTGTAACAAAAGATTTAGCCACAGTGAATCGACAAATACACTAATAACAAGTAAATAAATATACACCATTCCCCAAGTGTATCTAAAAAATCTGACAATCAACTAAAACATTCAAAATATAAATTGTTTTTAGTCAAGGTAAAGGTGCTATTTTTTTCAAAAAGTAAACCCAAATGACTGTACTCATCTACCGGTCCATGTTCTTCCTAACAAATATACATTTTGTCTCTTCAACATTGAGAGACAGTCTCAAGGCAGCAATGATATGTCTAAGGCATTTACAGATCTATGACCTCTGTGAGATTCTCAGTCCTGGCTTTGGCCAATGTGGGTATGTGAGAAAGCTTGCCAGATGCTTCTCGTCAGTTGGTGGGTCTTAACATTTTTTTTTTTTTTTTTTGTTTTTTCTGAATTCTTTCTCCGCCAAATATTATACTGGACACCATGCCTAGCCTATAATGTACTGAAAAATGGCGTTAAGCCCATCATAACAACAACAATGACAGTTTTCAGGGTTACATCAATCAGAAAAACAATTAATAACCTTCTGAATTGCTTTATCACTGGCAATAATTAATGTGCATTATTTACATGCGTGTGATTCATATCATTCTATACAATTCTATACCTTCACACATAGACAATACAAACATTTACAATTTTTATATATATTTTTTTTTTTTAAATTTGTATCAAGATTCAATATTTCAAGTACTGTCAGTTGAAATAATCGCTGCGTCCATGTCCTTACTTATCTTCGACCATCGCTGCTGTGTTAAGTAGAACCCCTTAAACGGTTATTTTACAGTGTCTTTTCATATGTACCTTCAAATATCCAAGCTAACGAAACCTTTCATCACACACTGCACACTTATATGGTTTATTCTCCAGCATGTATCATCAGGTGATTCTTCAGCGTTTGTCTCTGACTAAATATTTCATCACAAACTTTACACTTACATGGATGTTCTCCAGTATGTATCCTTGTTTTCTCTTCAGAGTTCCACTATGACTAAACCTTTTATCACCTTTTTTTGAAATTGTCTCACGTGGAGGATAAGCCACCTCCTAAGACTGGAAATGGCATCAGCTACTACAAAAATCCAGCCGAGACTTTCTCGTGGTTTAAATTGCTAATCGCTTCCAAACAAGCTGTGAATGTCGGAGTGAAATCGAGAGCGAGATGGTGGATACCCTCAGTCATCTTTTGGATATCAAGCTTGTATATGTAACAGATTATTTACGAGGATTTGATATATGTGTTGGCCAACAGTGTCACATGCACAAAAATAGAAAACGCTGTTTCAGTAAACATCGTTTTCCAAAAATGGCTCTCGACGATACCACGTTGTTGTTCGATTCACGATCGATTACCTCCATGGTGAGGCATAATCCCCCGTAAGAATTACAGCAATAGTCGTAGCACGAGATCGCCTTGATTTCCGCCGAAATATGGACTAGCTTTGTTAACGTAACTGCGAGCAAAAATCGGTTGACCTAAATGACGTTATCAATAGGTCAAAGAAAAAGGATCTAATGTCAAAATCGAACCCAATTATTCCATGCTGCAAACCTGAACCACTCTCGCGGTAGAGTACGTTGTGCGATCTGATATTTCCAACTCGATCGGATCCATTCTAGGTTTTAGCGATGGTGCCATTTTACACGGAATCGAAACATACGAAGGAGGTCTCCCCGACAACATCGCCGACCCAAATGTCCTCCTCATCAACTGCTCGGTCGCACAGGAATAGTTATCGTCAGTCGATTCTGCTTCCAATGCAATTTATTCCAGTGCAATTAAGGTGCATCCGGGATCACTCATGCAGATTCGTCCCATTCATTTCGTTTATTATCCCATCCTGACATGTACGCAATGACGTAAATCGCCATGTGGCTCACCGATCAGTCCGGAAACGCCGTAAAAACAACGAAAACATCACCTATTATCTGCACATGCGGAGAAACATATCGATGTAAAATCTCATAGCGGCAAAATTCCACATAGAGATGCATGCATCTTGAAGACGACTACAAAACAATGTCAACAGATAAAATAGCAGCCATGACACTGTCACTCGTACAACAACGTAAAATCATGGGTGGATATTTATCCAGTCTGTTTTTCTCTGTGCGAGCAGCACTTCGCAGGATTTAAGCAAAAGCAGCTCCGATTGCTTTCAAAGAGGCAAAAGTTGGAGCTATCGGAGCTGCCTCTGCAGCTAGAACGCAGTGGGACAAGAAATAGCCACCACTCCAGTTAGCGAACTTCCCAGACATGTGTTCGAGGCTTTTCAGCTCTCACCTCGACGCAGAGGTCATGAGGAAAACAAGCACGTGTTTGTCCATCTGGGGTTGTCTCGCATTCACGTATGTTTCAACTCCAGACAATATCAAGAGCGGGAGCTCGAAAGTAATTTCGACTTCGGTTCCAGAAATTATTCTTACGCGTACATGAAGGTGATGGATGCCATTCATTGGTACCAGGACATGGACACAGGCAAGCAGATGTCGCTGGATGATTTCTCCAACCTGTACCCCATTTTCCATTTCGATGTCTCCAAACATTCCGAGCGTCTCCAAAGTTCTATAGCTGATATCAAAATACGATGGACCATTGCAGATCCATGTGCGGATTATGTCTCTTACGCGCTGCTGATATCACACCATGAATATCATTGTATAGACATTACCTAAGAAAGATTAGGCCAAACGTGGAAGAACACGCGCGACGGTGGCACAATAGTGGGCAATGGAATTGTCAGCGCGATCTTTCCATTCGCAAAGATCATGTGGCCAAAGATATTCGCGTCGGTTCATGCTCCGTTGGGACTTAATGAGGGGACTGGAGCCACGCAAACAGCGGTGATGGGAAATGGTGTTGCCTGTAGCAGAATCTTAGGCGGCGGAAATCTCCGACAAAAAAAAAACGTGACATCGTGACATCGATAACAGGTTATCGAAATAAACCCATCAAAAGAAAAACAAAAAAGATAATAGCATCTGGTTTAACATAACAATGTCGTACGTGCCAGTAGATTTAACGCTGTAACCGCAGCAAAAGAAAAGTATTGCTGTGGTAGCTACATACAAAAGGCCCATATCGATCAAACTTAAGTCATCAGCCTTGACAGGACCTAACAGGCTCATGGTGGGTCATTATCAAGCCCCATCAGTAGCTAAACATGCCGCTGCACGTAAAGGAATTATTCTTAATTTCCCGGCGTCACAGCTGTCCAAGCAAGGAGGATTCGTCTGTCCACTGTTAGCAAGAATCGCTGGATCGTTACTTTCAGGATTGTTCGCCAATCGGAAAATGACTCCAAATTCATGGAACATCGACCTCGAAAAAAATAGTACCCTGCGTTGGAAATGTCACATGTGTATTTTTTAAGGCTCAGTTTCATGAAAAATTTACACCCGACTAGAGCTGTGTAATTAACCTGAATTTTTTAAAGATGGACATGGCATTCATTAGGTTGCCGTGGTCAATAATCCACGTTACAGCGACGTCGAGTATTTGCATTTGTTTGGTTTACCTCCACCGGTTGAGGTTGTGCATTACATACAACAAACGAATAAATGAGATGTGTACAACCCGTTGCAGCTTCAGGACCTCAACGATAGAACGTGTGGATGGTACTGCATCGACTACATCCAACGCAGGTACGAAGGTAAGTTACCCGTCGAAGTGATTTTACAACTTTCGAAACAGCGTAGTTGCCAAAATGGTGCAAACTATAGCATATAACAGCCAATGTGAACTGTTGGGGCCTTAAGTGTAAAACCAGAACGGAGAGAATCAACCCCAACTAGTTGGTCGCGAAGAATAATCGCCTCATGATCAAATCCAGGTGTGCAATATGTGGTTAAAAAAATCACATATCGTCACAGGTAAGGTAACACAGTCAGCAACTGAGACAACTAAAATATAGGCAGCAGAGTTGTATGCAATGGCAAAGCCGACTTAGTGTCATTACTCTGTATAAAGAAATGCACCATAGCAGGCACTATGACCTCGACAAGAGTTGCAAAGACCTTCGCATGGAAAGATATATGTGCGTGGGAGATTGTAAATGCTGCGATGAGCGACAAATTCTAGGTGGAGCCGTGCATGTTGATGCGCTGATTGGAAAATTTACATTACCCCGTGGCGGATGGACCTTGCCAGGAGATAAATACACAGGGCCGTGGAACCACTTAGAACAACAAGTGGATGAAAACGATCAGCCGTTGCCTGGTCAGGAACCCTATAGCGACGTAGATGCCACCGTTGTGGCATTGTCATAGCGGTCGTGGCAGACGATATATGGTCGGCAGTTCACATCGACAGGAGAGATTACAGCGCGTACAACGATCATTTCAATTATCTCATGATGGTCCGCAATGTGTTCAGCAAATACGCAAGGGTAGTTCGTCTGATAAACAAAAGAGGAAATTCTATTGCTGATAGCATTCTAGGTGGACGAAAGCCTAATAAATTATGGGCAGATCACAATAGCGAATCTTATTTTGTTTTGAAAAAATGTCACAGTCTGGATTAAACAAAACAACATTGACCTGTACAGCACACACACAATTCATTCAAAGCATTTGTCGTAGAAAGGTTTAACATAACTCTTAAATATCGCATGTGGAAAAGATTCACCAGCAATAACAACAATCGATACGTAGAAGCATCATCAATGGACAAAAAACAACAGGCCAAGTAGGCCTTACTTTTATGATCCAAATTCGATGTAGATGACCACGTAAGAATCAGCAGATGAAACCTATATTCGAAAATGGATACACACCTAACTGGACCGAAGAAGTCTTCGTCGTCGATACCATTAAAAAACATTTCAGTCACATATATGCTCAAAGATTCCTTGTGAGATCCTATCCAAGGTTCTTTTAAAAACAGGAATTACAAAACAACGAAACAAAACCGGTGCAGTTGAAAAGTCTTCTCCATGAAAAAAAAAATCACTCGTCAAATGGTTTGGTTATTCTGAACAATATTAATCGTGGATTCCAACAGCATCTTTGATGCCATTGTCTAGTGCGTTAATGACGTAAGCTTCCTGAGGTGAAAATGCCTCCGAAGCAATTTTATCATACGCCGCGCATATTCTCTTTCCAGATACAGTCTAACATTTAATCTGCTTGCCCGCGAAGGCCCATCATCTCAAATATATGCTTAAATACATTCTCAGCCTTTTTAAATTTCACATGACATACCAACTAAACTCAAGTCACTCTACTCAGCAACTGATCTCGATGTGGCACTGTGAAATTAAAATGCTTCAGCTTATTCTTGATCTAATACTGCTGTTTGTAACATTGCACCGGACGCTGATGACTACGACTGTACCTCACCAACTCTTCGTTCTCGTACTCGTCATCGCTCTTCTCACAATAAATCATCTCAGGAACATAACTCAAATCCTTTTTCTCATATGCTATAACCTCATTCGCACGCTTAAATCACTCCTTGGACTCATCTTCACTGCTGTTTGCAACGTAACACCAGACGCTGATGACTATGAATTCAACTCACGCACTCTTCGTTCTCGTAATCGTCATCGCTCTTCTCACAATAAATCATGACAGGAACGTAACTCAGATCCTTATTCTCATAGGCTATAGCGCTCCATCGCACGCTTCGTTCACCCCTTGGACTCATCTTCACTTAATTGCACTACTGGAATACTACTGCAAACATCATCACCGTAGAGCAACCTAACGCTTCTACAAGGCCACCTTGGAAGATCCATCTTTACTATATCACAAGCATATCTAAAATAGGGACAACATAGTGAAACAGTAGCCCCATCGATCACAAAGGTAAGCCAGAGCGCTCGACCCCGTGGTAGCATAGACCCATGGGAGATTCAGTCATCTAGATCACGGTAGGTGAGCCGGGACCACCATTTTCCAATACTAGTGAGATCAAGAATTTTAAAGTAGCTTTAACAAATTTTCAGTCATTAAAACATCTACAGTGTGGCAGTTTATAGCGATGTCTGCGACAGAGGCATCATCCCTTAGACACGTAGCATTATACATTATTCTGACACCAGGCCAAACAGTCCTAACACTATCCTCTTAATGCTAAACGCCCAGTGAGGCAGATGTAAGTACCATTTTTGTCAGTCTTGGTATGACCCAACCGGGTTCAAAATCGGGAACTCCCGCAACCAAGGTGGACATTATCACCACTTGGCCACAGGAGCGGTCGTACATTTTATTAACATTATTTATCTTTCCTGATACAAATTGGATTTGCGACCAAAAATATCACGTGATCCAATGTGCAGAAAACGACGTATCGTTGCGCAGAAATCGCTCCTGGTTCTCTCTCTGTCTCTCTGTCTCTGTCTCTGTGTCTCTCTCTCTCTCTCTCTCTCTCTCTCTCTCTCTCTCTCTATATATATATATATATATATATATATATAAAGAGAGACAAAGACAGGATGGGGAGAGAGAGAAAAAATGGAGTGATTTCTCCAACCACACTGAGGCGACTTCTCCAAATACATGGGGCAATTTGCAATTTCATCAAGGCAAGTTCTCCATAGCGCACGTTCTCCATCTGCCTTCTCTCATGTTTTACTTAACACTACTAAGCCTAACAAAACCAAAGTCTGACAAAGTCACGCAAGGCCAATGTCAGACAAAGTATCGCAGAGTGATGTAAAGTGAATAAAGAAAAGAATATTTATAGAGTAAATATTTTATCACGTATTCCCCGCATTTATGGTTATTACCCAGTATGTATCCTCATGTGAACCTTTAAATTTCCACTGTGACTAATTCTTCGATCACATGCTTTATACTTAAGTGGTTTTTCATCAGTATGTTTCTCATCTGCAGTTTCAAATATCCACTCCTATTAAACATTTGATCACACACTAAACACGTCAATCATCTTTCTCCAGTATGTATCCTCATTTCAAGTTTCAAATCTCCATTATGATTATGTCAAACACTTCACACTGATATGTTTTTTTCTCTATTATGTTTCTTCACTTGCCATTTTAATCTTCCACTCTCATTAAATATTTTATGACATACTTGACAAATAAATGTTTTCTCCAGTATCTAGCATTCTGTGCTTCTGTAGTCTTCCTCATAGATCAATACCCCATGTGTTCATTCAACTTTTAACCTAATGTCACTAACATGACTGGTCTGTTTATAGTAGTCCACTATGTTCGTCCTGAGTTCTGGAATAATCAATTTTCGTTACAGGAGCACCGACCAGAATCGTAGTGCGCCATTTGTTAACATAGTCTGTAACGTCTTTAATAATCATTCCACTTACATTTAATATGTCCGTGTCTAAGAACAAAACAATGAAGCCCACAAAACACACGCACATACACACACATACACACACGCACACAAAGACAACGAACAAAAACAAAACATTCAATATGTCCGTGTCAATGAAGAGGGAAAGAAACGAGAACACAAACAAACAATGAATATGCAAAAATACAGAGTAATGAGCTTCGTATAATAATAATAATAATAATAATAATAATAATAATAATAATAATAATATTAATAATAATTATATTCTTATCTAATGGGTCCCACATTATATGTTTCCATACAAGATTGTATGAAAATGACAATTGTTTATTGTTAGCATACGCCTATCATAATATTAATAATAATAGCTATAAGAAAAGAAGTTTTCCAGATCATTTTTCTTATATGGGCCACTGTCTCTATCTTCAATTCTTTTACCCATGATAAAGGGGCCACATACGTATGTGAAACTTGCAAATTACAATCCGTGAAAAATGAAAATGATTTAATAATGTGGCCAAACAAGAGTCACGGGGAAAGATGGCAGTTATCTAGATCAGTAGCCAAGAAAACAGCCATTATGACACTACTATGGTAAACATCCTTTTAGACTGCATTTGGTACTTATATAATTTGTTTTACTATATTTTGTTGTCTGTAAATCCACTACCCAAGGGCTCATTATTTATGCCTGAACTGTTGGTGAGTTTCCTTTCCGCCAACAAAATCTCGAACTCAGCCATGTTAATTATTGTACCCTCAACAGCCACCAACAACAATTTACTAACCGTATTACCACTACTTTGTCCTGTTGTAACTAGTTCTAAATACATACGTGTTTGTGAATATAAACAGACTGAGATTATTTTATGCACAACCAGAGACACCGGTTATTGCCGAACATAACTCCAATAGGTGCACCGATGATGGTTGTCGTGTTTCCGGACACACCAAGACCAACAGCTGTTGCCGCGTCAAGCCTGCTAATAGATTCTACGACCACGCGCGTGTTTTTATTTCAGGAACAACACAGTTCTCTTGGTGATCTCATTTTGTAGTTGTTGTTCTGCTTCCGTTTTTTTTCACCTCGATAAAATTGAGGGTAAGTCATAGTTCTTCTATTATTATTCATGACTAATGTTATAACGCGCTTCTAACCAATTAGTTTCCTTTAACTGGCACAACTGCTTCACAGTCATACAAAAAAAAAACTTTCCTGTGGAGTATTTAAATCTCACGCAATTGTGTTTTCTGTGGGCACAACACCAGTTTCATTCAGGACCATACCGATTACATAACTGTATGATATCCACAAATATATTCTTTTTTTCGCCCAGAAAGTATTCTCCAAACATGCGCGTCCTTGTTGAATAAAAGTTGAGATTTTTCTCTTCTCTGCTGAGTCAATGTTGATAGGACATAATTATTGGGGAATGCAAGTGTGGAGGATTCAGTGATGAATATGACTTCACCCTTTTGGAAACATTCCCTGAGTGATTTCGAGGCTTTTGGTGCAGTTAACGATCGGTGCATTTTCAAACCCTAATGCGATTACTGCAATGGTGACCTCAAGCTGCTAGTGGTACATCGCTGTGCTTGCAACTGTCTGTGTCTATTTGAACTTTAGAAAGTTATACCGGACCGCATAGGAGGATCTGGTAACACCATATGGAGCAGATATTCATTGATAAATCGAACAAAATCACTATCAATGTTGTCATCATTTGTTGGGTCAAATTCTTTTCGAAAATTCCCCAACCTCGTCATAATCCATTACTTATACATGAAGATAAATCTGACATTCAACATAAACGCCAAAGATGGTTAAGTAACTTTCAGGATAAATGCTGATTCTTTCGAACTGAATATCATCTCCGGCAACAAATGTTGACACGGGATACGTATAAAATTTATTAATTTCATTTTTCTGGAGACGTATTGGCACTACTAGTATGTGTTTTGAAAATGCAGCTGATTATTCATCAACATTCCCATCCAAATATGATTATTATAAACAAGTATATTCCAGGCTCACGCATCTTTAAGCTGTGCTGTTTAGACCAGGACAACATACAAGAAGCACATCAAGCAGCTTGAGCGCTTTCACACGAGAGCCCTGCGCTGGATTATGGGCATCAGATGGCAAGACAGAGTGACGAACCTAGAAGTACTGGACAGAGCAGGCTTAACCAGTATCGAAGCGATGGTCATGACAGCCCAACTCCGGTGGACGGGTCATGTCATCCGTATCGAGGAGTCTCAAATGCCACGTCAGATTTTGTATGCAGTTCTATCTAGTGGGCACAGAAAAATTGGTCGCCCGAAGAAGAGATTCAAAGACTGCATCAAGGACAGCCTGAGATGCTGTTCGATATCTGTGAAAGACCTCGAGTCCTGCGCCAAGGATAGATCTGGCTGGCGTGCAGCTGTTCACAATGGGTGCAAAACCTTCGAAGATGCCCGTGGAACGCAAATCGCCGACTCCAGAGAACGCAGGAAGGCCTCAACGTCCAGAACCAACCCATGCCTCCAGTGCACACACTGCTCCAGGACATGTGCATCTCGTATCGGACTCATCAGCCATATGAGGACCCATCAGCGAAGAGCAGCGCAGGATTGACTGCATCAAGCCCTGATGGTCAACCAATATATAATATTAGGTCTACCAAAACCAGTGTCAATAGAATCTGAAATAAGTATGCCATTTGCAAAGGCTACCACGTTAGCCTGTTCGTCACATTGTTAGTTAAGATTCCTTTAATTGTTCTCCATTACGTTATTACACGTGGTAATGCGGGCAAGTCGGTGATTTGTTCATCCATGTATTCTTTTGTTATAGGATCAGCACACTTTTTGATATATCCAAACATATCACCAGAGTCTATGATTCCTCCAGTGTATCTAATCACGGCAAGATTATTTGCTATAGAGCCTATCAACCTGAAAATAATGTTTCATGAAACGAACCAACAATTTTTAGGATAGAGAATATGTTAATGGGTAAATTAAACTTAAGCTGAGGAATCAACCCCTGCCCCCGTGATCATATTGATTTTCGGATTAAGGGCTGATATCGCCTATTCATTAAAATCTGCAAAATCTCCAGCAAATTTTGCATGCACACATTGGTGAACATTTTACACTTACCGGTATCTCTCGCGGCTGTGGAGTTACCGTCGGCTGAAAGGATAATTTGGTAATATGTACGTTATATTTCCGGAGCAAATCCTATGACTGGTGACTTGTAAAATTGACGTGGAATAGCACAACCATTTGTTCTGTGTCCATTTTGAATTTGGCGCTAGATATGGCTGTTACCAAATACCGGTATGTGTCTGATGTGTACGAGGGATTGTTCCGGAAAGATTGCAAGCAGCAAAATTTCACAGTTTAATCAACAGGTGACATCACACCCACATATCGACCATCAGTATCAACACAGATGTGATGAGTTGATTCAACTCATTTTGTGATGTTTCAGTTTATTGGGTATAAAGTTGTTTCATCATTTACCAGCTTATTGATGGAATGACTCTCAGATCGAAAGAGAGACAGACAACATTCTGGCCTACTTAAAGGCAGCAGTGTCACTCTTGCGATGTAGGTGTTACATCACTAGCATCAGAGAAGAAGTACTAGGATCGAACTGGAAAACAAGGAAGTTAGGGTCTAAGTCTGCAGTACAGCAAATCTTTATTAAAATCAAGCAAGTTTACACTAGATATAGAAGAAAAATTAAACACAAATCATTTAAAATATATAATAAAAATGTTATATTTAATTAGAGTAACCAACTACAAACAATTCTTTAATTTCTGTATTTTAGAATTAAAAAGCAAATAAATTACCAATAATGCAATAAAGCTTAAGAATAAAATGCTTCAAACTAATACTAAAGTTATTTTTAATTAAGGTATTTTATTTAGTGACTATTCTTAAAGCTAAAATATTACTTCCTGTAATTTCAAAGGTAATTTGTTTCGAAATAAATGATTTTGTAGCATAAAGTTGGTAGCAAACCATTTCTACAAAAACAAAATTTAATATTATAAACTAACAAATTCTAAATAAATTTAAACTATCGGAAACACACTATGTTAAAACATCATATGGTGTAATAATAATAATAATAATAATAATAACAACAACAACAACAACAACAACAACAATAATAATAATAATAATAATAATAATAATAATAATAATGATAATAATAAGAATATTAATAATAATAATAATAATAATAATAACATGTTACAAGTTGTTTATTGGTAGGTGAAATAATATATATGTTAGTTCTCAATGCATTTTACACCTAAGAAAAGTCTCTAAATGATACTAAATACATTCCTCTTACTTGGAAAAAGAAGTCGGGATCTAAGTCTGCAGTGGAGCAATTCTTGACCAGCCTGTGAGAGCGGGCGTATAAATAGTGGTCCCTATTCTGTGAGACGTTTGCTTTACCCAAAATAGGGTATGGCTTGCAACACTCAGTCTCGCTTATGTATCTTTGGAACATGCTTGGCTCTCGTCAATAATTGCTTAGTGCGCAACTCAGACCCTGACCCAGTATTAGTCGATGTCTGAAAATGTGGAGTGAGAAACCCTCTACTGAAGATTTGTTTTAGAAGATACAGCGGTTATGCTACACTGATATAGCTGTAACACTGATAGACTTTGCTAAGGCACCATAGTAGAGTCACATAGCACAAAAATTCTTACAATTATGTTCTTTATTACAATTACATGTTTAAAAAAATCCAACAAATCATTTTCTTAATTGGACAATATACATTTATTATACAGTTTCAATTACAATTCCGAAAATTAGACTTTCTATGCATTCCTCAAAAAATTACTTCCAAGCAATCTCAAGAAATTACATCGTAACATACGTTTTTAATGTTGACGTTTTATTTGTGTAGTTTCTAGGTCGATTTTGAAAATCACAAGTACACCATGGTCGACACCAATTATAAAACGACTGGTAAACTCAGCATATCCGCTTTGTTGATATATCTCTTAAGATCCACATCATATCCGCTCCAGTTGAGTAGCGTCCGTAAATATTAATAGTCATGGTTACATATTTTGAGCGTATTTTAAAGTAAAATGTTTGCGGTGTTGCAGAACGCTCCAGTGAATGCAACGCTGCGACAAAAAAAGATGACCATAAAGTGTACTATCCAATCGAGTTTGCATTGGCAATGTTGAATAAAATGATCCATGCGACTTTATCGACCAGGACTTCAATACTTATCAACTTCAAGTGGTGTTACAAGGAATGGAACTACAATAAATTATTAGGATTCACAAAATATGTAACCCCATGAATGCCAGGTATCGAATCCAGATTAACAATACCAGGTTCACGTGTGCGTGACATCCTCTATGCAAGTTCATTTCGCATGAAAATACTAAGAAAATGATTGATTAATCTTATCATCGCCAGTAAACCAAGAGTGGTTAATGAACTCGTGGACTTCCACGTAATTGAAAATCTATACCTGATGGTATTCGACTATTTGTTCCAGGTAATTAAGTACCTGTTCCTTTTCTAATACGTAGGGTCCACAGAGAGCTCTTTTCAAAGCCTTTCTTGATGCTGTTTCGGCAGACGCTAATGCCGCTACTTTTGCAACCGCTGCAGATGATGCTGCTAAACAATCTCTGGAAACGCTGTAAGAAATGGAAATATTCCACTGGTCCGTCACAATTCCATTATCTCTTACTTTGATAATTTTAATGTCACTGAAGGATTATTTTGTTTGGCTGCATACAACTCATTCAATGGTGTGAACCACAGTAGATCAATTTCATTTAATTTTGCTGGAGAAAGTTTTTATGTGACCCTACTACTTTTTATTGCGCTTTTTGCTTCTGGAAGCTGGAATTTAACTGCTTAACGTGAAACAATCTTATCTTTTGAAAAATATCACAATCGGAAAAAAAAATTGGCCCCATAAAATGAAATGCCCAGTCCTATACAGAACAGGTGCATTCAGAAATGAAGTACTTGATAGTTGTGTACATGTATATTCAGTCTCATAACAGGTTCACTACTGCTTAAGACCAAACACGTGGTTCACATTTAAGTGTGAATACAATTTTCTTTTTGTCTTTTCTTTGTTTATGTTTCATAAACAGAAGCTACTGCTCTCTGGAATTTAATTGCACATACCTCAGACGATTTTTTTTCAGGCTCAAACAGTAAGATACATGTACAGTGTTTAACAGAAGATCAACAAAGTGGACCTCTCATTAAGTCAGCGCGCAAGTTTTCTAAATGTGCAACATATACAAGACTTTTAAAATTAATTTATATTGTCTATATATATGATCAAAATAAGGATCAATGATTGGTGAAATGATATTTGACTGTTAATTGCTCATGATGTCTTAGACTTTCCATTGGTGGTCTTCACTGATTGGCTGTTCAAATGTCTGTAAATAATGCCGATCAGTCGCTCGAAGGTTGAGATACAACCAGCGTGCCGACCTAGACGTGGTGGTAATTTGATAGCCAAAAAACAAAGTTTGCAAAAATCGATGCTATAGTACAATGTGAAACGAACAAATCTGAGCGAATTAACCTAATAAAGCTAATGTGTCACAGAGGAAGATACCGGAAGGATAACCTTACATATCTAGATGGGATTACGGATTATAAAGACTCATTCAAAACTAACAGAATATATAGTCAAAACAATGTTAAAATGTGGACAAGTAATGAGAATAAGCAATAACCGCACAAAAAGAAAAAAAAAAGAAACACCACTCCCAAGTCCCTGGAGATGACCACTGTGGGAAATTAGCTCCAGTTGACCGCCCCGCCGAGAGGCGGTTTCAGCCAGTGCGTGGGCTGGATGCTCCTCTGTCACACGTGACAAGCTCCACAGGGGTTTCGAAGGGGAAAAATTGTTCATTACTGGTATCTTCCTTCAACGAATACTTACGCCTAACCTCACTATACAGAAAAAGGAAACTCACAAAACTAACATCAGGCATAACACACACACACACACACATACACACTCCTTTTTTAGGAACAAAAGGACTATTTTAAACAAAGATAGGGAACCTTCGTGTCAGAAGAAGTATTAAGCGCAGATACCACAGACAATGTTACATGGCACCACGCGAAGTGAACACGCCGATGGAAGAACTCGAGAAAACTCCGAGGCGCAGCACATGGACACTCTTACAAGCAGACAAAAGGGTAACACAAACACACTACTAGCCAAGCGGTGAGGTTTCCCTTAATATTAACAATATACAAACAGACACAAACAAACAGATACCAAATGGGAAATAATTTGTCACCCCAAATTTTTTTTTACTCTTTGTTTCAATTTGCGGCCGTTTTTCCAGATGCTGTATTTATTTAGGAAATAAAACTGAGGTTGTGCACAACTGTATAGGGAAGCATGAAACGTAAGTAATAAAGAAAATTCGTCTCTATATATGGGATAGGTCTAATGCCCTCAATTCTAAGTCATGAGGAAAATTATACACGACTTGCAAACACACAAGATGCAAACAATAGGTTTTCATTTGTATTTTATTTTTGTCATTGATTACATGAATGTCTCATCACCAAGTTTAATAAAAAAATCACAAAGGGAAAAAAAGAAAGCAAAAGGAAAGAAGAAACAAAAATGATGCAAAAAGAAAAATATTAAAAAGAACATTTACAATTAAACAACTAGGGGAAGAATTTGGAATAATAGCCATCCTTCCAAACAATCTATAACATACACACATTGTAGCATTATATATATATATATATATATATATATATATATATATATATATATATATATATATATAAAATACAAGAATATAGAAGATCTCTGGCAAAGATCAGAAGGAAAACTAGGGGGAAGGAGACCAGCCCTAGCAAAGGCCTCTGGCTGAGAGTACAATCCGTTAACATAGAGGAACAAGCTCGGGTAAATCAGAAAATATAAGTAGGGAAAAAAACCCGACTCCAAAAATACATCTAAATAAAAAAAATTCCAAAGTCTGTTTTAAAATTAGGACACAACATCACAGACCTTAGAGGAAAACACATACAGGTAAAACACATTTAAGATGGTGTTTCATTGCTCCGTCAGAGCGAAAGTGGAGGAGATCACCACGACGTATGGGGTTCTGAAAGTAAACATGAGCTGTACTGTAGACAACTTTTGTGTTCTTATTTCTTTGTTTTCACCATAAAACAATTAGCAAAAGGTTATGTTCATACAAGGTTTTATTGATGTTGTTCGGTTTAGCGCCATTTTTTCATCTCAAGATAGGCTATACATGGCGGCCAGTATAAATAGTGGAGGAAGAACCCGGGGAAACTCCTGAAAGAACCACAGACCCACGAGAAGCTGCTGGCAATCTTTCTTACATACCCACATTGGACGAACCTGAGACTCGAACCGATGCAGACACAGGTGAGATGGCAATGATCCCTAACGGTGAACACTTTAGACAACTCGGCTAGCCCTTCCTCTTCATACAAGTAAATACGTGTAAAAATGTAGATGAAAAAGTTCGAATATAGTAAGAAGGGCACAAACAGACACGTTCATTATTTTGATAGATAAATGGATTAGTAGAAAAGGGTCTGGAAAGAGATTTTTAAGTGACAGAGAGAGAGTGAGACATTTTGGCAAAGACCGTGAACTGGAAATTTAAACGACCATTAACAGAACTTTGTTAATTTATTTTTTATTTTTAATCATGGTTTAATACGATCATTTTTCTTTATCAATTTTTCCATTTAAGATCAAATGAAAACTTATAGCATCAATTTTATTGTTTGTCAAGCAGTGTGTATTGATTTCCAGCAATTATCGCATAAACAACACGTCATAAATACCACTTGTGGGTTGCATCAAAGTGGCCAAGTTCCTGATAGTAAAATTAAAATGTAACTGAGAGGTTAGAATATAAATATTTATTCCTTATTTGTCAAAACAGCTTTAAATAGTAAATATTTGAATTATCACATCTGCATGGTAAAGTGTGACTGACCCTGACTACATATTGGAAATTACATGCTACATAGACAAGATTACATAGACAAAATTTTCTGTGGCAGTTTATGTTAAGAAGGAATGTGGTGCATATAAACACTTAATAAAGGTGATTACATATTATAATGAGATTTCAGGATATAAAATTGGAGAATATAAAGCATTACAAACCAAATATGACCCCTCAGGCAATTGTCGAAAAAAAGAGCTTCCACTGAGCTACAGTTGATTTTTATATATTTTAGCCAGAGAGCCCACATTAAATAAAAAATGTTGGATCTCACTCTTTCATGTTATTTTCTTTTACTTGCCAATGGACAAGTAACTTGAGCTTACCCAAGCGAACACTGTGCTTGTCTCAGGATTCGGACAAAGGAATGTGTAAATGCCTGAAAATGTACACTCTGATGATAAAATTCCTCATAAAAATTCACAATGGAATGATTGTTTTCCAGTGTGAAACATGTGGAGACTTCTACCTATACCAGACATTTTATTATAACCCTCATGCTTTAATTTCTGGCTGCAGTATGTATCTTCAGATGCACCGTATAGTTTCCATTGTGACTAAACGTCAGATCGCATATTTAACACTTAAATCTTTTGTCTACATTACGTTTCCTCTTGTGCAATTTTAAATCTCCACTCTGACTAAACGTTTCCGCATATACTTCATACTTAAATGGTTTTTTAATCCAGTATTGGACCTCACTTCACCCTTAAATGTTTTTTTTCCAGTATAGGTCATGTCTAATCATTTTTTTCTAACATAGGTCCTAATAAGCCTCTAAGAGATCCACTCCTATTTCACCGTCGATCACATATATCACATTTCTACACTTTTGTTCATGGGCATACCCGTGTGCACCTTGACAGATCAATTACAACTCAGCATGATTTGATCACATACTTCACACTTCAATGAATTTTGCCTGCATGTATCCTTATGTGATTCCACAGGTATCCACTCCTGAAGACCCTTCTATCACATTATACTCAAATGCTTTTTCTCCGTTATGCATCATCAAGTACTTTATGAGACATCCCTGAGACTAAATCTTGTACTATATACTTCACAAACAAATGGGTTTTCCCCAGTATATATCAGGTGCTCTTTTAGATTTCCCCTGAGAGTAAATCTTCTATGATACACTTCACTCTCAAATGATTTTTCTCCATGTGTTCTTAGCTCCACTCTCATTAAACATTTTATCACACTTTTATACTTAAATGGTTTATCTCTACCACGCATCATTCTGTGCAGTTTAATATCTCCACTCATACAAAAAATTAAAAAAAATAAAAAAAATAAAAAAAAAAAAAAATTATCACACACTTCACACTTATATGGTCTTTCTCCAGTATTTTTCCTCATGAACAATCTTAAATCTCCCCTCTGATTAAACATTTTATCACACACTTCACACTTCAATAGTTTCTCTCCAGTATAAATCTTCATGTCCAGTTTTAGAATTCACATACTTGATAATCAAATGGTTTTTCTCTAATATGAATCCTCATTTGCACCGTCAGATTTTCCACTGCAAGGAAACATTTCATCACACACTTCCAACTTGAATAGTTTCTCTTGGGTCCTACTAAACACAGCTAAACCTAATAAAGCCACATAAAGTCTAACAGAGTGATGCGAAGTCAAGAAAGGAAAGATGTATTTATATTGTAAATGACAACTGATGAAAAGAGTCAAACAAATCAAATTTAAAATGCGTTAATTTGATAAAATGTGGAAAGATAACTGAGTTACCAAACACATGTTGAAAAACATTTCACTTAAATGGTTCTTCACCAGTATGAATTTTCATGTGCCGCTTTAAATGTCCGCGCTGATTAAATATTTTAGCACATACTTCACACTTATATGGTTTTTCTCCAGCATGTATCCTCGTGTGCAGTTTTAAATCTCTATTCTGATTTAAAAAATTTCGACCAACTCACACTTATATGGTTTATCTACAGTATAAATACTCAAGTGCAGTTTTAAATGTCCTCTCTGATTAAACATTTTATCATACACTTCACATTGGTATGGTTTTTCTCCAGTATGTGTTCTCATGTGCAGTTTTAAATTTCCACAGTTATTAACATTTTATCACACACTTCACACTTAAAACGCTTTTTCTGTAAAATGCATACTCATGTGGAGTTTGAAATATTCACTATGATTAAGCATTTTATCACATACTTTACACTTATATGACTTTTCTCCAGGATGAATGATAATGTGCCGTATCAAAGTTCCACTATTACTAAATGTTGTATCACACACTTCACATGTTAATGGTTTTTCTCTATTATCTAGCATTCTGCAATTCTTTAGCATTCCAAGTAGATCAAACACGTTTCACAAGTATGTGTCCCCATGCACTCTTTCCGCTTTTACTTTAAGGGGCAGGGGCCAGTTTTTATGTACCAATTTAATGCCGCAATCAGTGACCTAGTATAAAAAATCATAAAAAATCAAATACACAAGTGAGGTCAAAAAGGTCCATACTTTTGGATACCTATATTAAAACAAAGCATAAGAATATTATCCACTTGACTAGAGATGTCAATGGCAGTTCATTGCAGAAGTTTATGCACCACTACCCCAAATTTATACCTGCAATTTTCATGTCCGAAGGTCATTTTTGACGCCATGTGATGCTCACAGTGCAAACACAGACCATTTTCCTAAATGACAGTTCTGCTAAACATTGTGTACTAAACAGGCTAATGCAACTGAAAATAGTTGTCATCCAAGCCGTTTTTGAGATATTCTACTTGCCCCAAACCCATGTGTTTACTGTTATTGGAGGCTAGCTCTTCTTCCTAACCGACTATTGGTATTTCACTATCAACATACTGCAGAGTAACTATGGAAAGTGTCTATGCCTGACATCAATTTCAAGAACAACACAACCCCGAAACACCTAGTTCACAAATATATCCATATCTTTAATTCATAACAATGATAGCTGAAAAAGTCACACCATAGCCTTAAGTTAAGAAATTTGCCAGTGGCCAATTTACAAAACTGGACTCTGCCACCTTAGTGAAAGGAATTACTTGTGTATAGGCCGAATGGGTTCCAACTTGGAATAGCCGAGAAACGATCCTACTAAACACCGTAAAGTCAGACAAAATCTGTTTTTTTAAAATTTTTTTGTCAGTGTTTCCCTTTGCGCACATTTGTACGTCAGGGACGCACGCTGAAGAAAATTGACTCACACGTTTTGTTGCCGTGCGTTTTTTGACGCAAAGGATTCGCATAACGCGATCAGGATTTATTTAATATCCAATGCTTTGGGTGAGGGATGGCATCATGTATACTTCGAGCATAGGCATAAACTGGTTCCCTGCTTTGTATGCTCCCTGGGTTGTACTCCGCTATTCGTATATTTTATTTCCATTCATTACATTTTATTGTAATGATTATTTTCACAGGATTTGATATTTTTGAAGGGATGTTCATTCTTATTAGAGCGCTAAAGGTATTACATTATCATTATTTTTTGCTCACATTGGTTCATAGATTTTGTAATTATCGGGTGAATACGATTGGCTATTTCCAAGGTCATTTTCGGCCCAAGTGTTTAGTGAGTCGAAAAAATAATACCTTTGGAGTTCAGAGTTATTGTTGTCATTGCTAGCTGAGATTTCTTTTTGAAGTTTATTTATTTGTGGAATTTAATAATTCATTCTCTAGAAAACATACATAAGTGCACTTTTCCACCAATATTCTTGGACAAAGACATTCAGTGGAAATTCTTTGGAATTCTAAAGCCGGAATATTATTCCTGATTCCCAAATTCAACTTGGAACTTTTGATACGTCAATACTGCTTTCATCTGGCGTCATCGTCCGCCATCTTTGAATTTCATAGATATATAAGGTAAATTATTATAAAATAAGAACAGCAATGAATTAGTCCTAATTCTATTGCCTCCCTGATATAGACTGACTAATATTCCTTGAAATTAATACATAGCCCTCCATGGTACCCAATGATGCCGCGGTTACCATCGTTATTGACAAAAACAAATAGGAAATGATTTTTTTAAAGCATTACAAAGGGTTTTCTAACTGGTAAAAATTTTCATATACCAATTACATCGCGACATAGCTTCTTTTCATCATATACCACAAACATCAATAGCAGAGAAAAAGACAATTGTATTGATGGCTAAGATTCTGTAATAATTAAGATGAAATAAATTAGTGCATTTACCTGTGAAATTACGTTCAGTATTTGTAGTGAATATACATCTGTTCATGGTTGATATTTTTGCTATGAAAGTACATCACAAATGTATGATTAGGAATGTTCATAAACATATAGTTGACTTATAAGGACACGCATGCAAAATAAAAGTTTATTAAAGATAATATTTTCTATAATCAGCCGGTTGTGATAGTGCTTAGTTTGTAAGAGTAAAGCAATAGCACATATCACTTTGCCACAATGAATCTGTCTTTATCATACGATATCAAGTTTATTACACTATTATATTAAACGTATGTATCGTATAAAAGTTTTATATTATTATGTGCATCTCAATAAAATTATTATTATCAAAAAATTATTAAATCTGTCGTTGTCACAATTAATCTGCCCTTGCCATTCGATATCTGGTTGATTTTACTCTTTGTCAATCTCTATCTACCTGCATTCCATTATATATTTAGATTAAATGTATGAAATATATTACTGTCATAAGATTATTATTTGTCTCCCAATAAGATAAGTATTGTATAAAATTATTAAATCTTGCTTGGTCACCTGAGTCTGGCTTTGTCATATTCTGGTATATATGAATGTCATACTCTATCTGCCTTTGTTCTATTAGATGTTTATATTATTCTTATGTAATATAAAAGTGTCATATCATTTATAGGTTACTGCATTTGTACGGGAAAATATGAACGGGTGTTTTCGGTTGGATTCTGAACGACCATGGAGTGCATCATATCCTACAACAACACTACAAGAAACAAAATAATTATATTTATGCTGTTTCAAAATAAATACACAAGCGTAGATTGATCAGTACACAAACACAAATATTAATGCGCACATAACTCCGCCCAGTGAAATTTGAACTTAATCGTGTGCTCGACAGCACTTTCGAAAGAAATTGTCGTTTTTGATCTGTTTAAATTGACGTTTATAGTCATATCTGGAATGAATATATTTTGGTATGTATGTTGATTCTATTTAAGTTTGTGATTATGGATTGGAATTATGTGTGTCAGTTCTAAATGAAGAACATCTGATTTGAGTAGCGAGGGAGGTGTCTTAACTCACCTACATGTGTATTTCTGTTGTGTTGCTGAATGTTTGGAATCATAATGTGGTGGAAAATATGAAATCTTCCAATTACAATTATCAAAGAAACGTTATGGAAAATAATGTTCATTTCATTTTCAGTGCATTAAGTAGGATGTTATTGCACTTGGAATGTACAATCAAACTTAGAGTATAGTTTCGAAATGTCTTGTCAGCTTTAGAACCCATCACACAGCTCTGGTAATTCGAATTTACAGAACTAAGAAAGTACATTTTGAGGAAATTCAAGATGCAAAAATGTAAGTATATTTTTGCCATTTTATTACCAGCTAAAGAAGACATGTTAATGTCTGGTCAATTGCATGCTCCCTTAGTGTATCATATATAGCGTCTATTGCCATACTATGAACATTGTATCAACAAAGTTAACGCGCAAAATTGCAAAGCAGCTGGTGTGTGACTCTGAGACCCTTCATTTTCTTCGAAAACCTTCACTTGCACTTTCTCCTCGAATTTAGTACTTTCACTTATAAAATTGTACGTATGTGATAGATATGAGACAGAGTTGCTTTCAATATCATTTTCGATGCGATTTATTTTAACCAAGAGAGCACTGGTCACTAACCTCTTAAGGCTGAGAGCCAAGCTAGGCGGCTGTTAGTACCATTTTTGTAAGTCTTTGGTATGACTCGGTTGGGGATCGAACCCACGACCTCTAACCACTAGGCCACCTGAGCTGTCCCAGGACTTTAACTGGAGCTTACATCAACAATGTTAATGGTTAAAGAAGAAGTAAGTTCGCTTATGATATATAATTAAAAGAAGAAAAATACTTTGCAGTTCTAGTACCAAAGGGATTATCACTCTTTTTAACAAATCAATATAACTCTCTATAAAAGATATACTAGTTAATATATAATTGTAAGGTGTACGAAACAGAAAGGTATTTAATCGCTTGTGTCATTCATTTCTCCTTAAGGACCCAAGTGTTCGAATACTATGAAGTTTTACAAAATGCAATTTTTTTTTTATTGTCAAAATGTAAATTTGTATCATTTTTATAAAGACTGCGGTTGTTTTCTTAAATTCAGCAATAGTCCAACATTCTAAAAAAAAAAAAAATGCAAAAATCCCTCGGGTGTTCCAAGTTAGCTAATTCAGTAACATGATACAAAATATCATATCAAGCTGACTCAATAATTTAGGATGTTGGCTAAACGAGTCCAATATACACCTATATGCGAGCGACCTCGCATTCCTCTCTGCCCGAGATCACAATATGAGTAATGTCACCCAAGACGTTGGCAATAGTTTGGTTCAAGACTTCACATTGTTCGCATTCCTTTTCCTTCAGGTAAGAAAACGTGCATGCTATATTTTAAAGCCAGATATATGCTATTCACTAATTTCAATTCAGAAATCAATAAATAAATAAATAAATAAATAAATAAATAAATAAATAAATAAACAAATATTTCAGAATGGAAGAATGACAGACAGAATAAAAAGATAATAAATAATTACAATTACTAGTATCGCAGATGCGATGCTGCCATATCACATTTTACACAAGGATAAAACAGCGTTGTCACAATTAACACAGCTCAGTTAGTATTATACCAGATATATCCAATCAAATTGTACTAATTAAACTGTAGTTAGTACAAATTAATCCAAAATTTGCACACAAGTATACCAATCACCTTTATTAAAGCTTAGAATAAAATCTGGCATGTGATTAAAATTTTCGGCTCATTTGTACAAATTTACAGTACGTGGTACGTTTAATTTTCATACCTTTTTCTTTTCACTCAAATTAGCGTGCATTTATTAACTTGATAAACGTGACTTAAATTATAATTAACTGTTGAGATTTTGTTCGGAACTTAAGCGGTTTGTTTTGATTCTTTAATTGCAGCCATCAGTGAATAACCGTGTGATTAGTGGGCATGACTATTAGTAATGTGCTAATTATTGTTTAAAATAATTCGGATTATTTTAATACAAATTTACATTCTTTGGTAAATTTGATTTCTTTGTATTCAAATTAGCGTGGATTCATTAACTTAATAAATGTGATCTTAATTACAATTAACTGACATCTTATTTGGCGACTTAGCGTTGTGCTGGTATCTTCATTAATTACAGACATCAATGAATAATCATGTGATTAGTAGTAATGACCAGTAGCAATGTGCAAATTATTGTTTTAAAAATGCATGAATTGGGGTCGAATTGTCCCATGGCTAGGGTTAAAATGACTTTGGGTATAAATGTCTTGAAAATATCCTTGGGGTCGAAATGTCTCTCTCATTTCTCGAGAAATTGAGCGCAACAACTTGGAATTTCAAATTGTTGCGCTCTTTCTCGAGAAATTGCATCGTCATTGAATCCAGCTTGGAATAGTCCATTTTACGAAAACTCAACGCAGCAACTTGGAATTCCAAATTCTCATAGATGCTAAGGTCTCACTGGACAGTTTCGAATGTTGACACCTCCCTATTTTTTAAGGTAGAAGGCATGAGCCTAATTATGATAAGCCTATCGTTTATAAATTCACACAGAAGCTAAATCTGTAATGTGATTTAGATGTACTTTGAGTTAGGCTTGAAAATGAGTTGGCTTGTTTGGTGATTGCCTGTCACAGTTAGACTAGCATTGGAGATCAAATGCGTAACTTGGGCTGCAAATGAACAGCCGACTTGGCTTACATATTTACGTATGCCTGCTACAGGGGTAAATATCTAAAAATCGAGATGGTTGAGGGGTGATGAAAGGTATGCTAATTTGTTATAGTACTACTGAACTTTATTCATGCATAAGGCACGTACTGATTCTTTTAGCCGTCTTGGCACAGAAATATATTCAAAATAGCTCCTTCCTGTCAAAAATGAATGTAAAAAGAGGGGTTGGTGGCAGTGTTGGTTCAGTATAAGAGCCACCATTTGTATAAGGAATTAACCTGATTGCTGCAGTCAAAATCTCACATACATGCTTTCTATAAAAGCAGCAAAGAGGGTGAACAGACCATTTTGCTGTAGACCTTATTTATGAAAACTAAAGGTTATTACAAAGACTGAAAATAAGGTCAATAATGCTAAACCAAAGCCTCTAAGCAAAGATATTTCCACACGGCGGGAAACAGACCGCGCTAACGAAATTGACGGGGTTAGCTCGTTTTCGTTACTCGTTCGTTGACGTATTTTTTTTAAAATTTTTATGCGACTCTTTTACGTCTAGGTCGCGTACGCGTGGTCCTTTCACCCTCTCTGCTGCTATAATTAACCAAATATTTTATCAACATCTATACGATACCTCGACCTAGGATCATGCAAATTCATTGTGATAAATCCGTGTGGAGTAGCTTGTGCTTTTGAAAATACATTTTTAAATTTGATCATGTCCATATCCCCAGAACATCACGTTTGATGAATATTTCGCAACGTATGTGTATCAACTCCATTAAATGCAACTAAAATATTACAGTTGTCTCTGATCACTTTAGGGATTTGTGTATATCGCTGGATAACATAAATCACCTCGAGAAAATATCCGAGATGGATTTGATTATTTGTTAAGCATAACGTCATCGTACTCTACTAAATTATTAATATTCCCATCGATGTCATCTACAGATGGGGCTTCATTGATAAAATCAATAATATCATCGCTGTCCTCGTCCCCTTGACTCGTCAAGGACTTTGTGTTTTCATTAAAATCTTTAAGCACTTCGTAACATCGTTGATCATTTACGGATGGAGCTGCTAAATATAACTTATTCCACTTGAGCCATCTCATTATCAAATTGAGTAGCAATTGTGTTTTTTCTGATCCGGATGGTCCGACTATTATCATCCTGAAAAAATTCGGTAGTGCTGGATGATGCTTGACTGGCTTCTGCTTTCCTGTTGCTGAGAATTCAATTATATCTTTAATGATAAATAGTATGAATCTATATTGCTTTCGATGCAAGGCACCCACCACAACCAGTGGATTAACAACAATAATAACAAAAAAACGCGCACTGACAGGCAAGTGTGAAAAATGTGGTACGCGCAAATACATATTTATTCCCCTTGATAAGTCAATGAAGACAGGAGGTGATATCGCTACTTCGTTGGGAGAATTACCAGGGACTCCGTGGTCGAAGTTTCCCTGAGAAAATCATTTACCCGGATACAATTATTGTGGTCCTGGAACTCGACTTGATATCCGACTTGACGAACGAGATCAACCAAAACCAGGAGAATATCCAATAAATAAGATTGATCAAACGTGTCACATTCATGATGTCGCGTATAAAAATAAAGATTTACAACAACGGCATCTCGCAGATGTAAAATTGATTCATGCGATAAATTCAATACCTGATAAATCTCTCAGAGAAAAACTCGCTAGTTTTCTAGTAAAATCTGCGATGAAGGGTAAACTAATGCTAGGGGCTGGTAATTAATTATATAACTATTATAATGGAATCGGTTTATTATAGCCCAAGAGGATATTGGAGAGGCAGAGCAGTGATTAGTAAACTTGCTGAAGCAGCAAAAGTCACACGTGTTGTTGCTTCAAATTGGTTAGCACGACAGGCAATATGGCAAATCTATCTACGTCCACCTAAACATATTCAGTATGCACATTTTGATGTCAGAGCTCCCAATGAAGTTCATCAAGCAGATTTTTTTTTTAACCACACGATACTATTAAAACACGTAGACGTCAATCACGCACATACAAATACGCGTTAAATGTCGTTAACGATGCAAGTAGATATAAAGAAGAACAACCATTATCAGCCAAAATAGCATTGAAGTTGCATCTGCGTTTGAAAGAATTTATCAACGAGGACACTTGTGATGGCCACAACTACTACAGGCTGACCCTGGCAAATAATTTCTTGGTGCAGTATCATCTCTGATGAAGCAACAAAATGTCAAAATAGCTGAATGATTTAATCGAACACTCGCTGAGCGGTTTTTTGGATATCAGTATGCTAAGGAAATAGTTCAAAAAAGGCAAGAGATCTCGTGAATGGGTTGCAAGATTACCAGATGTGATAGCTGCGCTAAATAATATAATTGCTCGTTCAACTTCTATGAAACCCATCATCACGATAACGATAAAAAAACATATACCAATACAACGACATGACTCTTTTTCTCAACCAGTATTAGGGAATGTGACTGTGAGGTATTTATATGAACCTGGTGAACTTGAAGGTGGTCAGAAAAGAGCAACTGATCCTGTCTGGATTGTGACTACACACAAAATTTCCAGCGTGGTTAGATCCACTGGTAGACCTGCAATCTACATACTAGATTCAACTGCTCCTCAGCATGGATTTGTACGCGAACAATTACAGGTAATTCCTGAAGACATTCAATTACCACCGCGTTCACTTTTGTAAACTGGCACCCCTACGTCGATTACATTCAAGACAGGTCAGTATCACATTTTCGCGTGTGTGACCAATACTACTATTAATTCTATCTACGGTGAACTGTCTTGGATTATTATTTGAATGCTCCCACATCATATTACAGTTACAGCTTGCACAATGATTATTCTGTCATTGTTTTAGTGTTATAATAAATTCAGCGTCGATATCAAAGGCGCGATTATTTCTTTTGTTTTTTGTCACATTGCTTATAACCAGATATTTTTTCTTTGCTACATCATCGCCATTGCTACTAATGGTTTCCAGAGTTTGATTATTATTTTCTGTGAAGTCTACGACAACCCTCCGCAGTTAAGATATTCTTCTGACTCGAGAGACTGCGAGATAAACTAAATTTGACCATTCGATTCGATCATCGACAATCCAGATATTTGTATCAGAAATAGTCAGTCCTTGTGAGGAGTGAATCGTTATAGCATATCCTCATTTCCACGGTGATTTGTAAATGCTCAACGCGCTCTCAACAACACCAACAACAACCAAAACAGTATAATTTAATACAAGATTTTGTTTTTCATTTGTTCCTTGAGTCTCAACAGCAATATTCTGTCGTCGATTATCTGCTGGGCGATAACACAATGGTACAGGTAGATTTGAAATTTTTGTTTATTTCACAGAAATAATTTCTCTTGCAGTTTATCACGAACTATCTTTCTACTTGCAATTATTAAATCATTTGGTCTCCACAAATTCCAAAAGTCATTCACAAGAGTTTCTGAAATTACTTCATGCATTATCTCACATTGTATTTTATCTGGCTGTAGTCTGATCAATCTGTTAAATTCTTTCAGTGATTCATCAATAGCTCTATAATCATCAGTTATCTCCTCATAATAATCCACAAACGTTTTTAACCATTTGTGCGGAGACTACCCAACAAAAGGTGACGGTTGACCATGATTGCCGCACATTACCAAAGCAGTATTCTTTGTCAGTAACCAATCAAGAAACATTTATAATACTTCCAGCGATACCGTGACAACGAAACAAATGGTGTCACCGTGTCTGTGGTATCAGCTAAACAAGAGGGATAATTCATTTCTGACCTTGATAAAATCAAGAGTAAAAAAAATAATTCATTGATAGATTTTTTTCTTGCTTGGTGGTTTATGAGCGTGAGATTGCTGACGAAGTCATTGCGATGACGTTTTACGATCTTACATACAGATTTAAATTTAACGATTCCGATCTTAAATCCAACAAATGTCCCATCTGGTCAGTAAGTTTAAAATGCATCCGCGATAAGAGCGGACTATGGCATTTTAAATAAAAAACATTGATTGGTTCTGATACAATCAAATACCCTGGTGTTACTTGTGCATTAAAAGAATATAAAATATATCCTTGCTGAGCTTAATTGGATTTTTCAAGGTCAATTTGATAGCTGCCATCAACAGCATCCCATAGTAGATTTATCGCGATCGTTGAAGTAATATTAACGATACCCGGTGAAATATGGCGACCTCCACAGTACGGATCATTGTTGTGTCTGAGAATGAGGGACGGTGGGGCTATTTTTCTCCTTGATTCGAGGATCTTTAGAAAATATTTATCCAAGATCTTGTCAAGTTCTGTTTTATTAGCAAAAAAATCAAATTCACGTAAATTTTTATTATTAAATGAATCAATTGATACTTTGTAAAGATCTAAATATAATCGTCAAAATTGATTATCAGATTTTACAATTTTACATTTAAAACGATAATTTTGTTGATACAATAATACCCAAGGATAAAATGCATCATATTATTTAAATTATCTTTGATCTGGTGTTTATATCTTTGTCGCAATGAACAATCATAGATTCAAACAGATTTATTATATTATTGTGTATTTGGGTACATTCAGATTCAATTGAGTCGCTGAATGATTTGACAAGATCTGCGTTAATTTTTTTTTTCCATCATGCAACAGATCTGTTATTGCTGGAATACTTTTTCCGTCGCTGATGGTAATGTATTGGCATCTGTTTAAAATTATTCATGGTTGTAGTTTTCGATATATTGGAATCTTCGTGAATATTTCTCTCAATGAAAGAAATTCATCGCGGCTTAGTTCTGGTGGAGCATCATAAATAGGTGTGATTTCTGGCCAAAGATTTACCTGAGATAGAATTAATCCGGCCCCGGAATTCATCATTGATCTGTTCTATCTGATAACTGCCCGTGGGTATATTGACAACCTGCCAATCAGGAGTCCCATCATTTTTGTTCTTATTTGCAAAAACTAATGAATTATTTGGTTGCAGTCCGCCGAATGATTTTGACCTGATATTTGGCCAACTATAATAAACTCTGATACTGGAATTGCAGTTGGAAAATTAATACTGAATTCAGGATTAGTTGAATTCGCCGATATCACTGTAGATCTTACTGGAGTAGTATTAGCGACGATTTGTTGTAGTAATTCCAATGACGTTGTCGTTGACATTATTATACTGTTATTATTCTAAATCTCTAATGTTTTTCAATCGTGATTTTGTGATCTTGGTGATCAATTACTTCATTGTAGATTTTTACCATCGCGCTGAATTCTTCATCGGATATTCTGCCATCACTGAGATACAACGAAATCAACGATGATAGTTTGGAATATGCTGTCGTTGCTGTATGTAATTTTCCTATATACTCGTGTAATTTTGTGTTCGTGCATGTAGCTATCTTTGCAATAATACTAAAAATACCCGCGATAGTTGTTGCGGATGAAACGATAATCGTTACAACTACATGCGCGGTCATTGCTGTCGTTGATAATATTATACCAGTTCCAGCGATGATAGCAGAGACTGAATACATAACTGTGTCAACGACAACCACGCGTCTGTGATATTTTTTTTACTTTTATTGTATAATCGTCACCGATATTTTCAGCTTAGTCAGCCACATACATACTTGATTGTATATGTATTTTTGAACGTCGATCGTTATATTTTTATTAGGCGATTAATTGAGGTGTTTCGGCGACAAATTCCAGACACCACCAGTACGACGCCGAGATTAATTTTTTTTATCAGATGCTTCCAGCATAAATGTTTCTTCGGCATCTTTGTTTAACACAATAGACACGGTTCCAGAAAAAAAAAATCGGTTGAATGAAGCCATTGAAATGTAGCAAATATCCTAAGTTTTGCAGAGCTGAACTCGGACGGTCTATACACACAGTGATTTCAGCGGTATGTTTGATAGTGTTATTTTGAGGTGTCCATGTTGATGAGCCTGATGATACTGTATACAGGATATTGTTAATTTGTTTATGCGGAATTTTAACGCGATTAGCTTTTTTCAAAGATATCAGGAATTCCACTGATAATATCGTTGAGTCTCGCGTTTACGTCGGCGAGTTTAATGTCAACGGTAGCTGGATTTCCAGAAAATTCATTAATGGCTTTATTTATATTTCTACGAAAATTCAGTAATGTTTGTACGTGATTGGAAAAATCAGTCCTAAGTGTGGTCATTCCATTGTTGATTGTCGTCAAAGAAGTTGTCATCAGAATTTCCTTATCATCGACGTATTTTTCCGTTGCAGCGTCGAAATTATCTGTTGGTTCTCCCACATTAATAATTTTATTGTTGTTCATGTTGAGAATGCCGGTCATTATATCGCAGGTGTTTAACACTCGTTCGGATACACTCGACGCAGTAACAGCACCAGGAACAAGTTTTCCATCCATGTCGTATACAGCAATAAGATCTTCTCGCGATAATCGATTACGGATAATAACATCGTTGATTGAAATATTACTCGTCTTCAGTTTTCCTTCACGGTTTTGAAATATAACAAGTTCGTTTGGATCAACGTTGGCAAGATTGAGCAGGTCAAATAATTCTTCATTGATTTGTTTTGCTACTCGTTTGAGTAAATCTTCACCTGGTGCTTGTTGGGTTTTAGTGTTAGCTGATCTTCCGTAAATATCTATCATTACATGATTAGCGATTATTTAAAACAGAACTCGTGTACGCGTGTACAGCTTTATTAGGTGCCAAGGACTATTTTGACACAGTGTCGAGTACAGCAAGTGCTTCACGGCCACATATTGGTGGGTCGGTTATTTTTTGAGTTGGTAACGTTGAATACCAGATTGGAATACGGATATCATTATCATATTTCAGAAACTCCTTTGGTGGTGCCAGTCCGTACGAATCGAAATAAATAATTCCACGTGGATCAATCGCGTATGCAACCCAGTGCGTACCTCAGCCTGAACTTTAATCGATATTAATGACACCAGTTTCAATATTGTTTGGTTTGTGTGGTAATTGATCACGCATAAAAACTCCTCCGAAATGTTTGATGTTTATTTGCTTAGCAGCATCGAGTAAATCAAAGTTGGACAACGGGAAGATCAACGAAGTATCCCTGGCAGTCTTAGACCCTTCCCGTACCGAGTTCCTGGCAGTCTTAGACCCTTTCCTTTTTTGATTCCTTTTCCTGTTGCTTTCTTTAATGCCATTACAGCAGCAGTTCCAACTTCACCTAAAGCAGCTGAATTTGCAACAGCTGGGGCTGCAGCGGTTATTAACGCTGGAATAGCTGAAAGAAGTGGAAATATACCACCCGTCTTAGCGATGTCTTTAATGGCACCCGCAGAAAGATCTACGCGTATACCTTTCTTTGATTGTTTGGCTTCATTGAAGTGTTTATGCTGGCGTTCTGACAATGATAATTTATTCGGACCATTGTGATTTGTTCTCGTGGTAATAATACTTTTGTTCCAGAAGTTTTCTTTGATGCCGACTGTAGTTTTTTAAATCTGACCAGGAGTCAGACTGACACTAACATGATCATATGACATTTATAATATCACTCTGATTTCTAAATCCTAATTTAAATTAGGGGATTTGATTGCATGCTTTCTACTGGGGCATCAATAACTCTCATGCGGCCACCAACACCTTCAAGTAGCATTGTCATATCGCTGAGTATAACAACGATTGCTCTATAATTAGCAATAGCTCCTCTTGCCACACGAGCTCGAAAGTGTATATCAACGACAGATTGCCTAAATCAGTCCAAGTGTTCCAGCGAAAAGTAATAGATCGGATACAACGTTGAAAAATCTAACTGTGATATTTGTAAACCAGAATCAACATTTTGATCACGTCCCATAAATGACATTAAACGATGATATGCACGAGCTACATGATTTTGTTCAAAATTTAATAATATATCCTCAGATGGTTCTTGATGTCCATCTATCCTCAATGAAACCTCAGAAACACCGAGTTTGTCAAATATCATTATACTGTGTGTTTGTGAATTTATTCGTGCAGCATCTTGGAAAGCAACAAATATATGCCGCGGTGCAAAGACACCTTGCTGTGATGCTATTTGCCATGTGAATAAACAATTAATTGCACTTTGAACGCTGTCTGTGGTCATCGTCAACCATGATAGCATCGATTTACCACCTTGACTCATAAAAGCGGGTAAATGTTCTTCTTCAGGTATTGTTGGAGTCATTACTGGCATCCACAATGAAAGTTGTGTTAGTATTTCTTTACCTGCATCACCAGCAGATCGTCATATTGCATCATCGTCTGTAGTCTTTCGTACGAGTACGACCGTGTGTTTGGAACCGAGAAAAGCCTTTCTAACATTTCTGCAAAATCCAAAGATGTGTGACAGTGGAATCGTACATGAAAATCTTCTATTTCCATCTTTCAGCATAGATCGGCGTGCTCTAAATCCTACATTATAATCTACATCGACATTAATAATCATATTTTCTACATCCGCATCGGCATTTCTATCATGATTTCTTGGCCGTCCTATTTCATACTGCCTGTATTCACGGTGGTCAGAAGTGTCCTTGACAAACATCATTGACTGACCAGCTGATCTTGAATAATCGTCGCTGTATCTTGCAAGACCAAGCATTATCCTGGCAACGTCAACGTCTTTTTGGATCGATTCAATAGGTCTTCCGTCGATGATATACGTAGCACTGTCAAACAATGCTATGAGGCCATTATTAACAAAACCAACACTAACATCAGCTCCATATTCAGTATTATCTGTTTTTAAAATTTCACCTTCTACTTCAATAAATGCTTCAGCAGGTAAGAAATATTTGCTTGTATCTTGAACTTGCAGCTCACTTCTTCCACGCTGATTTGGCTGTCGTGCATCATAAGAATAATATTGATAATCGCGCACAGATTCACCCTTGAGAACTGGCGCATCCATGTCAAATGCGGGATCAGACACACGTTTAAACATCTCTGTGTTACTTGTTATCGTCTAATACGAAGACCACTGCCAGCTATCAGATTAGCGGTTATATTTGTTTCTTTTTCACCAGCTAACTCTGCTAATTTTTTATTTAAGGCTTGATTTTATTATTTTACTAACGTTCGTAGGCATCACTTCAGTGCTGGCCAGTTTCAATGGTGGCTGAGGTTTTCGTCGTATTAATTGTGCTAGTCTATCCTTGATTGCTGAAAATGCTTTGATGTCAACATCACCAACACCCTTTTCACGAACAACGTCAATAGCTTTCATTGACAGTTGCTTTGCAATCGGTATTGCTTTTGGGGCTATCCTTCTGAATAAACTCTGAACAACATCGCCGAGTCCATCTCCGTAGAATGCTTTATAAGTTGGTAATCGCGAATTTATCACCCTGACCATTGTTGGTCCACGGTGAGCATTATGTATAATCATCTTATTATAGTAATTATATCTAACTGTTTAATCGCTGAAATAATCATCGGCGATTTCATTAATGAGGGACCGGTACACAATAATATCCATGATACCGCTTGTAAATAATTGTTGACAAATATCAGCTGCTTCATTAATAATTTCTGGAGAATTATAACTAGCTCGTTTTCCACCAATCAGAATTTCTAATCATTCAACATCGGCAAGGACATTATTTGGACATGGATTAATAAGACCACTTCCTCGAGTGCTAATACCACTTCCAGTGGCACCGGGGTATCATAGAATTCTTCCTTATCTGGGTCATCTTTTGTGCTTATTAATTTTTTTGTATTTGTTGTTGTAGTTGTTCTTTTTCTAGTCGTCGTTTTTGTTGTTGTCGTATTTGTCGTTGCTGCTCCGGTGATAATTTTAACAATATACTATATGCATCTATTGCATTACCAAATTCAATAAATTTTGGATTGTTGTCTCGAACTCGATCAACATTGTGATGTATGCGAAATATCCATTTGTAATAGTTCTTACGACCTACAGAATCATCAGAGTATTCAGGTTTTAAAAATTGTTTTCGATTAATATAACTATTCACAGCAATCACAGCTAATTGGTCTGAATTTTCAGCCTGTTTAATTTCAGCAATACCTTTTTCGGTAAATTTCTTACCTATATCAATCCTGGCTCTTGCTACTGATTCTGATTCTTGTTCTTCCGCTTGGTCTACATCCTCAGGTATTTCTTGGGTCAGCTGAGCAGCAGTTATTTCTTCCAGAAATTCTCGCAAAAATCTTTTTGTTTTCTTAGTTCGTTCTGCTGTTTTCTCAGTTGCTGCTGTGGTTCTTTTTAACGCAGGTAAAAGACCTTTAGTAACCTCTGTAACTTTTTCGGTAGCTCTTATGACAGGTCTATATAATTGTTCTGCACCTTCTGCAAATTCCACCTGAGACTCCTGACGCGCTTGTAGTTGTTCCTTGACACCATTACGAAGCGGAAGATATCTCCTAATTGCCTCTAGTCGCTTTCGAGCTAATCTAGCTGAATGAGCATCACTAATCATTACTGATATAACAATGGTTTAATTATAGCAGCAGAGAGGGTGAAACGACCATGCGTACGTGACTTAGACGTAAAAGAGTCGCCTACAAATTTGAAACAAATACACGTCAACGAACGAGTAACTAAAACGAACTAACCCCGTAGAGTTCATTTCCCGCAGTATGGAAATGTGTTTGGTTAGAGGCTTCGGTTTAGCGTTATTGAGTTTATTTTCAGTCTTTGTAGGAACCTTTAGTTTTCGTAAATAAGGCCTCCAGCAAAATGGTCTGTTCACCCTCTCTGCTGCTACAGAAATCATTGGCTTGTATTTATTTGTATCTTCAGTGTAAAATTATTCTCATTTTTCTGCAACCGGTCATTGTCAGATGAAAATTCACTGGATAAACTGTCCGTGAGACCTTAAGAACCAGTGTCATTTTTTTTCAGTCTTGTCAAATTTGATTCACTGTGCCATAAATCAATACCTTATTGCCTCAATGTCTTGAATCTGACATAATTAGGTATTCCACACATACACTTCCTATAGATTTGATAGCACTTAATCATAGTAGAAGAAGGGAGTTAACTCAACACTGTCAGAGTTATCAGGTATTGCTGCTGATCCATTCTTCTGATGAACAACAAAAGCATTATAAGTTTCATGCAAGGTGGTTTAATTGAAGTATTTCACATACTTATTTAGTTTACCAATATTTTCAGTACATAATTAGTATATTTTCTTAATTTAATGATGATTACCTTAACTGAATGCTTTTACATACATATATACTCAGGATGTGATGTTTCAATACATAGATTTCATCTTATTTAAAAAATTTAAGTCATAATGACCTATATATAAGAAGTTCATGGTTGTATTTTCTTGTAGGCCTCAAGGTGTATGGTAGCACACCTGCCGAAGTGATATTGCTAGCCAGGACAACATCGAATATTTCCTTGGGAGTCAGCCGCACCAATTGTTGTGGATCTTTCACAGGAACAGATGTATCTGCATCAGCTTCATTGGAGTTTTTGGTGAGTTATGTGAAATGGATGTCCCTTTTTACATTGTGTTATTTTTCCTCCCCATTATTACCATGCAAGTTTTTCTGCTTGCTTTAGATTTGATTCTATGCAGGTTACAATCACTAGCAAAATAAACTTCTCTAAATTGCAGCAGTTTCAGCAGCAATAAGAGCTGGCCAGTGTGAGATTGATGCAAAGGAGACCTTCTTAGTGTTCTTAAAATGCATTATCCATACATATTGTTTTATCAACAGACGGGATGAATCTGAGTATAGAATTTCATTGTTTAAGTTTCCCAACTGATGTGGTTCAGTTTACAAAGATTGGTCCATACATTTTATGTTACCTGATGAGTTGCCTCCCTTACAGCCAACCTCAGATTTCTCTGTTCTAATATAGATTTGACCTTAATCATGAAATCAGTGAGAGAGTTCTGGTCAGTTTATATATGCTGTGCATCGTTCATATTTTGTTAAGCACTTAGCATGCACATTTTGCAGTTATTTTACAAGAGAATTAGCTTGGCTTCTTTTACATCTTTTATTCACTACATTTTGAGATTTCATAAATAGTACTATTTTTGCTGTGAGATATTACAGATATCACCAGGCACTAACACTACAGGATATATTAGCTATGAAAAATGATGATGACATTGACTTGTTATGAGGAAATTGTATGTTTAAGTGTGGAAAGTAAAATGACAGTATGAAGGTGTCTCATAGCTGTTGCTCTATATCATGGCTCTTGATCATCGACAACTGCCATACGTTATAGGAAACAGACGATCGTGAATTTTACACATGTTGAGGTTGCATTTTATTCAGAATTGCCCAAAGTTTTGAAACTGAGAAGAAGTTCCCCTAATCCGACTGGCATATAAATTCTTAAGGTCTCACTGGGTAGTTTCGTATTTTGACACCTCCCTATTTTTTAAGATAGAAGGCATGAGCCTAATTATGATAAGCCTAGCATTTATAGATTCACACAGAAGCTAAATCTGTAATGTGATTTAGATTTACTTTGGGGTGGCTTGTTTGGTGATTGCCTGTCACAGTTAAACTAGCATTGGAGATAAAATGCGTAACTTGGGCTGCAAATGAACAGCCGACTTGGCTTACATATTTACGTATGTCTGCTACTGGGGTAAATATCTAAAAATTGAGATGGTTGAGGGGTGATGATAAGTATGCTAATTTGTTATAGTACTAGTGAACTTTATTCATGCATAAGGCACATACTGATTCTTTTAGCTGCCGTTCCACAGGAAAATATTCAAAAGAGCTCTTTCCTGTCAATAAGGAATGTAAAAAAGAGGGGTTGGTGGCAGTGTTGGTTCAGTATAAGAGCCACCAATTGTATAAGGAATTAACCTGATTGCTGCAGTCAAAATCTCACATGCATGCTTTTTACAAAAATCACTGGCTTGTTTATATTTGTATATTCAGTGTAAAATTATTCTCATTTTTCTGCAATAGGTCATTGTCATATGAAAATTCACTAGACAAACTGTGAGATCTAATTGTTGTGTGTTTGTATGTGTGTGCTGAAATTTGAAATTACATTAAGTGTATGAATAAAGAGATAAAGAGTCTGCATAAGAACTACTCCTCTACCTAATTATTTCATAATAGTTTTCTCCCTCGATAACTTGCACCCTGATAACCCACGAACCTGCTTATAACGCAGGGTCAGGCGTGGATCCCATTTTTTAGAACAGAAAATACCCCCACCCCCCCACCCACCCCCGCCATTGATCCCTATTTCTTGAACTTGAAAAAAATCGTGATCAAAATTGGTAACTGAAAAGTTGATATATCGTTCGTTGGTCGAAAACGGTAGATATGACATGGAAATTTTAATCAGCATTTTGATAAGAAGTCATATAATCGATTACATTTTCTTTCCAAACGATATTCTTAGTACACCATAATTAAAGATATTCAAGGAAATATCGATCAATGAAACTGTCACTTACCCCAAGTGTAGGCAGTACATTAATATTTAAATGCAAATTAAATAATTTTTATTAAGTGAAATGTGTGTTTTAATTCCATCTTTTAGTTCCTCTTAAGTGTAATCATCATAATGCAATGTGTATGTAAACGTAAAAGGTGTCAATCTACCGTAACAGCTATGTCCGCAAGCGTTTCTCTGAGAACATAATTAAGTGCCGACTGTGTTTTGATAACTAATTTACGGAAGTATGTTTTATTGTTGTACTGAATTAAAAGTTGGCCTCCTTTGTATTATTACGTTAATTATGTCTTTTGAATCAAATAAAGGAGGCGGAATTAAAAAAAAAAAAGTTAAAAGGCACGCAAAGCCTACACACTTAAAATCTAGCGGCCCCGGTCGTATGTCGGGTGAACTCACTTCAGTTGATCAATCGAACACTGTTATCAATGTTATTGTGTATGCAACATAAACTACAATTTAATTAACCGACTCATTCATAATTGTGATCAAAGATAGCAATGCAACCAAGCGAAATGAATGCATCTTAAAATAAAGAGCTTGGTTTCACAGGTACGGACCACTGTGGGCAAGCGATTTTCAGAGAATTCCTGAACTGGCACATAGAGATATCCTCAAGATGATAAGAAGTTTCACTATTACTTTAACGAAATCACGACATCAACATTGTACTAACATACAATACAAAAATTGATTTTCGACGTAGGAGATTATCTCACGAAATAAATGTCGCTAGTTTTTGAAAAAAGGGAATCTTATTTGGTGGTGTATCAACAGATAGTTTAGTTCCAGGCTTCATGGACTCCTGACTTGGTAGTATACTACCAAAACCACTCCGGTAACCAGACTAATCAACAAAACAAAAAGCAGTGACGTAATACACAGATGTTTTCGCTCACACGTGATGGTTCTTGTTTCAACGAGTTGAATGAACTTTCACATGTTGGAAATAAATGTTATTTATACAGAATAACGAACAACTTCATTAGAAAATGCATGTCACTAACAATTATTATCGACGTGATTGTTAAACGAGGATTAAGTCATTAAACAGCCCAGTTCCTACCGCCCCCCCCCCTTTTTTGTCTCAATGTCTAAGTGGATTTTGTTTCAATTTTTCGAGGTCCCTCGGTAACTCGCGCCCTCACTTATAGTGTGGTCTATGTTTGTGGACCCCGTTGTGCGTGAGTTATCGAGGGAGTGGTGAATATATATATATATATATCGTGTGCATGTCTATGTGTGTAATTTGGATTTTTAACAAAACTTTAACAATTTTTTAGCCATATCACTTTGATATATGCCATGTGGCATTTTATAATCATGTTTAGCACAGGGACATGATGCCGCAGACATATAGCATCATGCCCCACCCAGCCACAGTATCCTTCCTGACACCCATCTTCACTAGCCAAGGTTCCAATAACCCTATGTACATCTTGGCGGATCGAACAGCTATATTGGTGCTTTGTTCTAGAGACATACATTGGATTTCATGTGTTGCTTACCTTAGTATATAATGCCAACTAACCAATAGTGTGGTGCGTTGTACACTGAAAACGGTGGTTGCAATTGACCTAAAAAGGATACTTTGTAAGTTTAACAATGAAAGTATGACTATGTACCAGAGGGAAGCCATTACAGGTGTATTTGAGTGTATTTATTTATCAGTCCACTGAAGTTGTGTGCTCCCATTGTCTCGATCATGTAGGAACAGTGTTCAAATTTGAACAACTTCATTAAGTTTGATTCTGAATTGCTGGCAAAGAGTGAATCAATAGATTTTGTTTAAGAAAGTTGCAAAGAACTATTTGTACAATATAGATAGTCACTGAGGAACATTTTCATAATTTCCCGATAATAAAGGTTATATTTGGCTGTTCTCTGACGTCTAAGGAAACGTTCTGACATTAGTCCTAAAAGAATTGCTTGAATGTAGGAAAGATCTAATGTGATCATTGAAAAAATTCACAAATATGAATCCTACTACAAATTGTTGCCTTATGTCTTAAACAGAGTCATTTGAAGAAAAGTATATTTGAAATATAATAAAAAATCTAAAGGGATTATTACTGTCCACCAAAGTGTTATGTATCACAGTCATGACGATTTTTCCAAGCTGTTGCATGATGCCTGCATGGCATTTTTGGAAATTTACTCATTTAAAAGTATGAAAGAGATTTGTTGCCGAGAAAGAATATTTGGAAGATATAATGGATCAAAAGGGATTTTCACTACTGGCCTATATAATTATATTTCACTGCTAAGGGGTTATTCCAAGTTGTTGCATTTTGCTTTCATGTCATATTTTGGATTTTAGTCCTAAAAGGACTATTTTAAATGCAGGAAAGGTCTGGGGGGGGGGGGGGAGATGTCTTGCATTAAACAAATAAAGTGAATATTTGGAAGATATTAAAGGTTAAAAGATCTTGTTACTATTGGCCCATAGAAGTTGTTGGGGTTATTCGAAGTTATTGCATGATGCTTGCATGTAATATTTTGTAATTCAGTTCTAGAACGATTGATTTAAAGGTTGGAAAGGTCTTGTTGGGAGATGTAGCACAAAGAATATTTGGAACATATTACAAATCTCAAGGGACTGCTACTATTGTCCTGTAGGTTTATAACTCACAGCCTAAAGTGCTATTACAAGTTGTTGCATTATGACTGCGTGCCTTTTTGGGGAATTTAGTCGTAAAAAGACTATTTTCAAGGAGAGACATAGAGTGGAGATGTTGCATAACATGAATAGTAGGAAAATATTAAACGTCTAAAGTGTATTTTACTATTGCCCCACAGACTTGTATTTCACATTTATGATGGTTATTCCAATCTACTGTATGATGCATACATGCTATTTTATTTTACAGTAGGAAAGGTCTTCAAGATGGTGTTACAGAGAAAAGTATTTTTAAGATATTAAAGGTCTATAGGTGTTGCTACTATTGCCCCATTGAGTTATATTTCACTATGGGGGTTATGCCATATTAAAGGTCTGTAGGTGTTGCCACTATTGCCCCATGGAGTTATATTTCACTATGGGGGTTATTCCATATTAAAGGTCTATAGGTGTTATTACTATTGCCCTAAAGAGTTGTTTTTCATTAATGTGGTTATTCCAGTTGAAAACTCTATAAGTGGTATTACTATTGCCTCAAAGACATAAGAGTTCACTATGGAGTTTATTCCATATTAAAGGTCTATAGGTGCTGCTAATATTGCCCCAAAGACTTATATTTCACTATAGAGGTTATTCCAAGTTGAGGCATGCCATTTTTTAAACTTTAGTCCAAGAAGGACAAACTTAAATGTAGGAAAGGTCTTGAATGGCATTGTTGCATAAAATAAATATTTGGAAGATATTAAGAATCTCAAGGGTTATATTACACTGCTATGGGGGTTATTCCAAGTTGTTACATGATGCTTGCATGCCATTTTTGGGGAATTTAGCTTTAGAAAGACTGTTCATGTAAACAACACATCATAAATAATGCTTGCAGGTGGCAAGAAGGTTCTAGATACAGTAGTAAGAATAAAATGTAACTGAGAAGATAAAATATAAATATTTATTCCTCATTTGTCAAAACTGCTTTAAATACTAAATGTTTGGATTATCATGTCTGCATGGTAAAATGTGACTGACCTTGACTACATAAAGGTAGCGTGACCCCTGATTTAAATATTTTATAAACATCATAGACAAATTCATCAGTAGCAAGTTATCTAAAGAAGGACTATGGTGCATATAAACACTAAATAAAGGTGATTACATACTCTGGTGAGATTTCAGGATACAAAATAGCAGGAAAAGTATTGCAAACTAAATATGAATTTCTTGTCAATTAAAGATCTTGTACAGGGGTACAGTAGATTTTTATATATGTTACCCAGATAGCCCATGTTAAATAAAAAATGTCTCCATGGGCGAGTTCTCCATGTGCTTCATCTAAAGTTCTACTAAACACAACTAGTCCTAACAAAACCACTCAAAACCTGACAGAGTCATGTAAAGTCAACAAAGAAAAGACTACAATGTATTTATATTGTAAATTATATTGGCGAATAAAAGTTAGATCAAATCAATTTAAAATGATCGTTTTTTTTTTTTATTAAAATAATTTGATAAAACATACATAAAAAAAACATATCTTTGTTTTTCTCATCAAGTTACCAACATATGTTGACAACCATTTTACTTAAATGGATTTTCTTCTGTATGAATCCTCATGTGCAGTTTTAAAAGTCTATTCTGATTAAACACTTTATCATACACTTTACACTTGAACGCTTTTTCCCCAGCATGAATCGTCATGTGTAGTTGTAAAACTCCACTCTGATTAACTTTTATTCACACACTTCACACTTGAATGGTTTTTCTCCAGTATGAATCGTCGTCATATGCAATTTTAAAGATCCATTCCGATTAAACATTTTATCACACACTTCACACTTGAATGGTTTTTCTCCAGTATGAATCCTCATGTGCAATGTTAAAGATCCACTCTGATTAAACATTTTATCACACACTTCACACTTGAATGGTTTTTCTCCAGTATGAATCCTCATGTGCAATGTTAAAGATCCACTCAGATTAAACATTTTATCACATACTTCACACTTGAATGGTTTTTCTCCAGTATGAATCCTCATGTGCCGTTTTAAATCTACACTCTGATTAAACATTGTATCACAGACTTCACACTTGAATAGTTTTTCTCCAGTATGAAAGCTCATGTGCCATTTTAAATTTCCACTTTGTTTAAACATTTTATCACACACTTCACACTTGAATGGTTTTTCTCCAGTGTGAATGTTCATGTGCAGTTTTAAATGTCCACTGTGACTAAACATTTTATCACACACTTCACATTTGAATGGTTTTCTCTAGTGTGAATCCTCATGTGCTGCTTTAAAACTCCACTCTGATTAAACATTTTATCACATACTTCACACTTGAATGGTTTTTCTCCAGTGTGAATGATCATGTGCCGTTTTAAATGTCCATTCTGATTAAACATTGTATCACACACTTCACACTTGAATGGTTTTTCTGCAGTATGAATCTTCATGTGCTGTATTAAATATCCACTCCAATTAAACATTTTATCACATATTGCACACTTGTATGGTTTTTCACCAGTATGTATCCTCATGTGTCTGTTTAAATGTCCTCTATTACTAAATTACTAATGTTTTTTCTCCAGTTAGTTTTTATAGGTCCACTCTGATTAAACTTTTCATCACTCATTCCACACATATATGGTATTTCTCCGACATCCATCTTCATGTTTAGTTTCAAATCTCCATTCTAATTAAATATGATATTTCACACTTCTATGGTTTTTCTCCAGTATGCATTCTCATGTGCCTTTTTGTATGTCCACTATCACAAAATTTTGCATACCACACTTCATATAGTTTTTCTCCTTTAAATTTCCATAGACTAGGCCTAAAGATTTCATCACATACGAAACACTAAAATGGTTTTTCACCAGAATCTTTCTTCATCGGCAGTTTCAAATATCACTCCTGTTCAATGTCACACACTACACACTTAAATGTTTTTTTTCAAATCTCCATTCTGATTAAACATTCCATCAAATAGTTCACACTTGTATGGTTTTTCTCCTCTTCACGTGCCGTTTTAAACTTCCACTCCGATTAAATGATTTTATCACACATTTCACACTTAGGCCCTACACGTTTTTATTTATTTATTTATTTATTTATTTTTTTTTTTTCTCCAGTATCTAGCACTCTGTGCTTCTGCAGTGTTCAACGTAGATCAAACAAATTTTTCACCAGCATATACTCGTGTTCATTTAACTTATACTGTTACGGACATGACTAGTCAATTTATAGTTGTAATCCGCCATGTTGTTACTGAGTTCTGGAAGAGTCCATTTTCGATACGGGAGCACCGATCCTGGTCGGAATCATAACGTGCCAAGAGGAAAAAAAAAACATTTAAAGACAATGGCCTAAAATTAATATAATCAGTATTTCAATATAAAGAGATACACATAAATGTGCTAATAATAATAATAATAATAATAATAATAATAATAACAAGAACAACAATAATAATTATATTTCTTGTCTAATGGGTCCCACATTGTATGTTTCAATAGAAGATTATATGATAATGACAGTTGTTTATTGGTAACATCCGCCATGTTCATCCTGAGTTCTGGAAAAGTCCATTTTCACGCACCGATCCAGTTCGAAATCGTAGTGTTCCGCGTGTTAACATAGTCTGCATCGTCATTAATTATCGTTCTATTTACATTTATAGGCACAATAGTGCAGAGTGTGTCTGTAATTTTATGGATTTTACAGATCATGAAACTAATGAAATGTGTCAACTGATGAGCTGAAATAATTCACAAAAACCTAAAGTTTGTGAAGATTCAATTAGATAATTGATAAACAAACGAGAGAAAATGAATTTCTGTGGGGTCCGCTTTAACTGAAACTTGTAGGGCACGAACTGTTGTGGAAACCTCACATGACCACAAAACGGACACATCATCTTCGTCCAGAAGGCGGGTTATGAGTCACGTGGTTCTAATTTAAATAGCTACTATAAACAAAAATGGCGGACGCACGAGAGAGTCAAAAACGTAAAGTTGCCGGCGCTTGTTTCTTTCCGAAAAGAAACGTGGAAAAGCTGTCAGAAAAACCGAACAAGGATTCGCCTTGGGGACCAGTTTGTTCGATGGAGAGAATTGATGGAGGAGTTAGAACTGCCATCAGACACTGAAACGGCGAAGTTGTTGTTCCACAGATAGGCCAATGTCTACGCATAAAATGTTCTCCAATTGTCAATATCTTGTTCATACTGAATGTTTGAAATGAAATTGTTTTATTATTACTATCTTTACACAAGGTCTTGATTTGCTTTGTAAGATTGCCAAAATAGATATGAGTTGCTGATCGATATTTCACTCCGTGATTGCATTCTGTGTGTTATATATGTTGGGTTGAATGTATTCATTTATTTTTCAGAAATGCGTGCTTATGAAGGTCATTTGTATACATATTCATTACCTTCGTGAGACAGGTTCTTTAAATTCC
>JAECUM010008290.1:0-60227 GCA_016617855.1 Megalonaias nervosa | reverse complement strand
ATCATAATAAAGTCCACTATTCATTAAAGGATTAAAAAGAAATAATCAGCTGAATGAAGAAGGGAAGTAACAGAAGCTCTCTTGATTGAAGTGCTGACAATATTATGTCTCCTCTATCAATTGTTGACAATAGTATGTCTCTTGATTGAAGCGCTGACAATGTTATGTCTTGAGTGAAGCGCTGACAAATGTCTCTTGAGTGAAGTGTTGACAAAAGTATGTCTCCTGGATGAGGTGTTGACAATATCATGTCTCTTGAGTGAAGTGTTGATAATATTATATCTCTTGAGTGAAGTGCTGACAATATTATTATCCTTTGTACAGATTAAATCACGACTGTAAACACCATAGACTTTTTCCCATTACTCATCAAATTATCGCAGTAATAAGAATCAATTAGAGTACATCTTGAATGCTAGTGGTCTCTGAGAATCTTTTCGAGAGCCAGAATAAAGAAACCTTAAATAGTTGAAAGAACAAGATAATAGAAGATGTAAATTAATGCATGGTCACTCAGTGTACAAAGGTGTTGCGGGGTCAACCCTAGGAATGGCAAAGTTCTGATGTAAATCTGAAATTCCTTTGAACAAATTCAAAACGGCTGAAAAGCAACGTTTGTAAACGGACGTTCTGTTGATTTGCTGATGACACTAAAGAACAATTTTTCAAACGTCAAATATTATCTATACCATACTATTTTGTTTTCTAAATGAAAGACAATGAACAGGTTGTAATACATCTTAACTTCGATTCTGAACGCCAAGTGGTTTATACAAATATCAATCAGTCTTGGGAACAAATTATATGCGATAAGAACATAAAATAAAATGCAGTAAATTGAAAGAATGGTTAGTCTGCCTAGGTATTTCACAAGAAAGTAAGAAAAAGAATCAGACATTGTTGACAAGCAAAGATAAATGAAGGCCAACAATGGTTATGCATACATTTTACAGTCATAAATATTTCTTCGAAAAACTCATGGGGTAAAGAAAATGAAAATAATGGGAAATGATATTTACGATGAATTTGGAGGAATATACATGTTGACATGAAAAGGAACGCTTTACCACAAGATAGTGAAGTTATCTTCTGGAAATAGAAAACGTTGCATACCTTTCAGTTAACTGAGAAAAAGACAGTCTTTAGTGGAAAGGTTTAAGAGAACTAATCGTGTGATGCAACTACACCCATCATAGGTCGATAAAGATTACTTCGTTTGATGAAAGCAAAGAAGTAACCATCAAAATCATGGATCAGCCTATTCGATTACCTGGAAAGTAATACATTTGGAACACCTAAACCTAAAATTATTGAAAAAGGTATAACTTCTTAAGTGAAATCAAATATCACTCATTCCTACTTCAGAGTTTTGAACAAATTCTATATTCTGATCACTCTTGGCGACAGTATCATACCTTCTTCATAGCTGTGTATAAATTATATATATATTATATATTTGATACACTTAGCGATAGATCGTACATTTTTTATATTTGTATTTAAATTCTAAACATTGGATCATCCATGATGATAGATCCCTATATCAATCATATTTGTTTATAAGTTCCATACCTTGATTTAGTGTTTGATTATTCGTTGAAGTTAAATTTTCTAATTCCATTTAGGAACGATAACATTTCCTTATATCAACTGTATAAACTTGGGGCACATCAGTCTGGTAAATCCATTGTTGGAATTGATGCGCACGAGTATGTTGTCAGTTACATTCATCGCTCAGTTAAATTATAAATAAACATCTCATTCACGAAATTGCTGTCGGGGTCTTCGCTAAATCAAATCCCATCCTGCTCCATTCTGTTATACGAGTCTCATATTCGCTCCAAAATTGTTATGGACGCAATAATTCCCAAAAATCTAATTGCGATCCAAAATTATCTAAAAGCAATTTGAATTTTTCTTAATAAGCAAAGGATTCAAATCATTTTTCTGTATCCTGGGTCCGGAACAATCTGATTAAAATCAGATCTCCACTGTCCTATGTGAAGATTTGACAGCGACCTAACCTATGTTATTGTGTGTGTGTGTGTGTCTGTGTCTGTGTCTGTGTGTGTGTGTGTGTGATTTAGATTTTTAACATAGCTTAGCTTTAACAATTTTTAAGTATATCGCTACGATATTTGCATTGTGACAGTTTATAGTGATGTCTAGCACTGGGACATCAGACATGTAGCATGATGTCCCACACAGTCATATTATCCTGACACCAGGCCGACCAGTCCTAAATCTAACCTCTTAATCTTGAGCCCAAAGCGAGGCAGCTGTGCCACTTTTATAAGTCTTTGGTATGACTCGGCCGGGATTCGAACCCGCGACCTCCCGCTTCCGAGGCGGATGCTCTAACCACTTAAGCCACCTGAGCGGTCATTTCTTGGTAATTATTTTTTAAATATCACCGTCTACAATTTTTTAGAAGTCGTCTGCTTCAGAGATAAAATATGCTGTTTATTATGGATTTTAATGTGCTGAATTCAAATATGACAATTAAAACAACTGACTGGCTACTGTTTCCAAGACATTTAAGTTTTTACATTTTACATCTATGTATATTTCATGTGTTTATCGTTGCTTTCCTGATAATATTTCACCAGTCCTGTTTATGTAACACTTTAAAAAAAAAAAACAGCAAAAGGTTTATATAAATAAATTGTATTATGAAACAAAAGGCAAAAATGTATTACGTAGACATAAGGACATAGTTTAGTCCTTATTCATCGTCTGCTCGGTGCTTCTTGGCTTGTCTCTTGTATTCATTAAATGGAGCATCTCTTGTCACTGTCCAGCAGTGATCTGCAAGCGTTAATGAGCTCCATTTGCCCTGATAGCGTTTCTCCATTGCTGCAATATCCTGGTGAAATCGATCACCGTGCTCGTTGCTCACTGCTCCGCAGTTCAGTGGAAAAAAAATCCAGATGTAACAAGATAACCGAGTTGGGATTTCGGATTTACAACAGAACACTTTTGATGGTGATCTCAATACAATGTTTATTGATGTATGACTTGAATGAGAAAAGAATATTGATTAACACGTACGTGTATAAGATCCAAATATTGGACATATTAACATAATGCGCAAGAACCGAAAAATGCAACAAATATAAATACAAATAAATGGCCTTACAGTACAAGGACAAAGGTGAACAAATCACAGTAATTTCACACGATGAAAAGAATGGGTGTTTTACTCAATAGTAAAAATGATGTATTCACTCAACTAGTGAAAAATGAAATCTTTTTTACTCAAATAGTAAAATGATGAATTGATTGGACAGATATCATACAAAAATGTCTTTACACTCCCAAAACAATGGGTATAACAAAAGCCCAAAATTAGCCCACGGCTAAAAGATTACATGCATGGAGTAACACAAAACACTCCCTTCAATATCACACTTGGCTACCAGTCACACTGGTCAATCAAGCAAATATCATTATAGGTAGTCAACGACCACCATTCAATTCCTTGGTCAATCAAGCAATCAGCGCCCACCAATCCGGTCTGCAACGCCCGATTAACTAATACTCGACCAGCAACACTGTTCACTCATCTCTACGGCTGATATGGTTAACTTCTATGGTTACCTCTTTAGCTGGTACCACGTTGACCACGATCACCATGGATCACTCTGGTCAGCTGAAAATACATCTAACACCGTGTACTACTCATGACACGGCATATAGGATAAAAATGTAATGACGTTATATACGGTCAGTTATAATAAACAGGTCCAAACGTGAACCTGTGTCCGATAAGATTCCTATGGTACTAAACGTTTCTTAAGAAAATGCAACTTTATATTGCTAATATAAATCACTTGCTAAGTCACAAACAAAAATAGAAAATATTTCCGTTATACTACGCAAACCAAAGCTACATTGAAAACATACAAAAATAAACGTGGTGGTATAATAGCTGTAACTTACAATATACAAAAGAAATAATACACGTAAGAAATTAATAAATTACATACCTCTACAGCTGAAGATGTGCAAGTCCCGAAGTTCTATTGGTGTGGTCCCTCTCAGACTTGTCATCATAGATGAGACCCCTTAGTTCCAAAATTTAAAAGTTTTTTTTATATATATTTTTTTTATGTTTTTCTGTTTTATTAATATGTGTGTGCTATTTGTATTAATTTTATAGACTTTCGTTTTTATGAATTTTTGTTTTAGGGTTTATACACCATTTTCCCTATTCTATTGTAAAATACTCCTCAACCCGGGCTGGTCTTGGAGTTTATTTATTGTTAGTGATCATTGCCGGTGATCAGTATTGTCCATGTGTGCTATATGTGTGTACTATTATGTATGTATGCATGCTATACTGTGTTAATGTTTGGACTGGCATATAGTCAAATCTTTATAGTTGTTATTTAATTTATTCCAGATTCAGTTTAACTCAAGAAATTCAGTTGGACACATTTGTCTTAACCTTATTTCTCGGTCTTGAGGAATCTTTATATTTTAGTGTATGCTGGATATTTGGAAAGATAGTTAAGAGAATATAGAATGTAATGGATAGGATGTGTTATATACTATTATAAACAAAGACTTAAATTCAAATCAATTATCTAAATCTCTTCTTATCTTCATTATTTTGTTTATATAGTCAATTAATTCTTTATAAATTACTTTATCATTAATTTTATCAGTATATAAAAGTTGTTTATCATTTAAATTTATAATTTTATTTCTTTGTATCTGTCTTTCCTGTTTAGTCTTGGTACAAAAATAGTATCATGTGGTTTTTTGAATCTATAAATTTTCCGCATAACCTACATTTAGATATATAAGATGTTAAGTGCCTTTTAAAGGCTAACTCTCCTGTTAACCATTTGTCGTGCAGGTACAGGAACAGCCTACTTTGTATCGCAGCCGATCCTATACCTGCCCAGTTTTTCCAAATAGTCGTCCAGTCTAGCTGAGGGTGTTTGAATTCTATTTCTTGTTTATCACTTAATGTTGCATTTAATAAAGTAACATAAGTATCATTGTTTAAATCCCAAATTTTTTGGTTCTCTCTATATATGTATAGTATATCCTTTATTCTCCTATATGTTCCTGGTGGTTCTAAGAGTTTACTCAGTTTATTATTTTTGTATATTTCATTATTAAATCTACATAAATATCCGAAATTATAAACATATATAGCTTCCCACGGGTATTTTGGATTATTGTCTAATTGTTTAAATCTATTTTTAAAATTAATGATTCTTGTTTTATGCTCAGGTTTGGCAGGGCTAATCCCCCTCTATCTTTAGGTCTGCATATATGTTTTTTCTTAAGATAATGTATGGTATTATTCCAAATATAGCTCAATATTTTTCTTTCAATCGTTCCTATCATTGCTTCAGTTAAGTGAACAGAGTTTATTACATAATTCAATTGGCTGTATAAATAGGTTTCAGCCACCTGTGTTCGGTCTATGAGGTTTAATCTTGTATATTTCCAAGTTTCAATCTGAGAATCAATCTCTTTTACTAACTCACAGTAGTTTTTGTGAGTAGAGTTCGTCCTAAAAATAATCCCCAATGCTTTTACATGCTCTTTAATCAGATTTGGTGGAAGCCCAGGGTGGTTTCCTCTCCAGTTGCCTACTAGTAAAATTTCCGTTTTATCGTGATTTATAGCTGAGCCCGAGACTTTGCCAAATTTTGTGAATTCGTCCTGTAGATGCTTATATGAGTATTCATCTCTGGTTAGGCATGTGCAGTCATCTGCACGAAATATAGTTTTGAATTCATAGTTCAGATTTGGTATTTGTATTCCTTGAATATTAGTATTACTGTAAATATTTATGTTCAAGGATTCTATAGCTATTACATATAGCAGCATAGATAGGGGGCATCCCTGCCTTACTGAGCGTTGTATTTTAAATTTTTCCGTTAAAGCCCCATCCACTGTTACTCTTGAAAATATTTTATTGTACATCGCTTTTCTTAAATTTATTAGATTGGGCCCATATCCACATTTCTTTTTAGTTTTAAAAATAAAGTCATGTTCTGTTCGATCAAAAGCTTTTTCCTGATCGAACAGGAACATGACTCCTTTCTGTCTTTTACTTTTTAAAAATTCTATTTTAGATGTAATTGACAAAGTATTATTTAAAATTTTTCTTCCCTTCCCTCCACAGCTTTGATTTATATTAATTATTTTATTTATAATCCCTCTTATTCTACTTGTTATTATTTTATTCAGAATTTTGTAGTCCGTATTTAGCAGTGTAATTGGTCTCCAGTTTTTTTTTTTATATCTTCTCTGTCTCCCTTCCCCTTGTATATTAAAGCAATAACCCCCTCTCAAACTTTTTGGCATTTCCCCCTTTTGTAAAATATTGTAAAATAATAGTTCCAGACTATCTACTAGTTTATTTTGGAATTTAATATAGAAGTCAGATGTAATTCCATCTGTTCCTGGTGATTTTCCCTTTTTTAAACTTTTTATTGCATTTATTATTTCACTACCTGTAATAAAATGTTCACACTTCTCTTTTTCTTTAGATGATATTTGATTATATTTAGTTTGTTGTAGGTATTTATCTATATTTTCCCCTTCAATATGTTGAGATTTATATATTTTATCATAGTAATTTTTAATTTCTTGTAGTATTTCTTTTTTACTTGTACTGATTATATTATTAACTCTCATAGATTCAATTTTCCTATTTTTCCCGTTTTTTATTTCTATTTTTTGATATAGACCCTTCTCCTTCTTATATAAATTTTCAAATTTCCCTGCCCTTAGTTTTATCCCTTGTGCTTTTTCTTTTTCAATATTTCTCCATTGTCTAAAATATTCCTCATTTACCGTATTTGAATTATTTTTACTTTGACTTTCAATGTATTTATTTTTTATCCAATCATTCTGCAATTTCTTTATTCTACTATAGTATTTTGTAATTCTTTTTATTTCTTGTTTTAGTTGTTCCCATTCTTGTAGTATATTTCCATTGTTGTTATTAAATTTCTCGAGGTGAGCATGCACAGTTTTCACATATTCGGTGTTCATCAGGTGAGTATTATTCATCTTCCATAATCCTTGTCCCCATTCGCATTTATTTGTTATTTCCATTACTAGTTCTACTGCTTTATGGTCTGCAATTTGATAAGTCCCTAAGTAGACTGCTTACTAACAAGACGTTCCGTAATGTGAAGATATCACACTACGGTGAGGTAGTTATATACATACGATGTAACCGTGCTTGGTGTAAATCGGTTTTTCCCATCGAGAACACTTCGCACGTGCGGTAGGGATGAACCGAACTCACTATTTTGAAATATTGTACAATATACAAAAATCACCCTCGGGTATCGTTGTACACAAGAGAACGAAACCAGAGTACATGCTTTTAATAAATAGAGGGATTTATACAATTCCTTGACACTAGATGAGTGCAAAAAATTTATCCTTAGTGACATGTTGCAACCAAGGCCTTTGTATGCCTTGAGGAGTTTTCCACTAACTCCCTGTAGTTGTCTTCCTTGCTGTTTCCGAGAAAATGTGTTGCCACTAACTGGAAGATTTTCCATGCCGTCTTTTCCTTGCCACGCAGTGCACGGTCAAATGCATCATCTCGAAGAAGTTCACAACTCTGAGGACCAACAAAGACACCTTCCTTTATCTTAGCTTCACATAACCTTGGAAATTTTCCACGGAGGTACTTGAAAGCTGCTTGTGTTTGATCCATGGCCTTGACATAGTTCTTCATCAGACCCAGCTTGATGTGCAAGGATGGTAACAAAATCTTCCTTGATTCAACAAGTGGTGGATGCTGAACACTTTTCCTCCCAGGCACATATGATTGTCGGAGTAGCCAGTCTCTCTTGATGTAGTGAGAATCTCTCGCACGACTATCCCATTCGCAGAGAAAACAGCAGTTCTTTGTGTCTCTAGTCTGCAGACCAAGCAAGAGAGCAAAAACCTTCAAATCGCCACAAAGCTGCCACTGATGTTGGTCATAGTTTATGCACCTCAAAAGCTGTTTCATGATTTCATAGGTTTCCTTCATATGGACTGCATGACTAACTGGAACTGATGGCAAAACATTGCTATTATGCAACAGATTTAAGACTCGTCTTCGATGAATCAATGAACAGTCTCTACTCATCTGGATCATGAACGATGTTGAGGGCTGCCATCATACCATCGATGTTGTTGCAGGCTACAGATCACCTTCCATGAAAAAGAATGGGACAAGATCCTTTTGAACATGGAAACCCTAACATCACCTGCCAGGAGATTCCACAGCTGTAGTCTGGAGCCGAACAGCTCTGCCTTACTCTTGGATAGTTCCAAATCCCTCACAAGGTCATTCAGTTCACCTTGTGTTTTGTTGCAGCATACGTGTGGGGCCCACCTCTTGTCCTGATCTTCATTTTTGCAGTCAAAATAAAGGTGATAGGCTTACTTAACCATAGTGGTTATACTGCGCTTTTGTGATTTAAAAGTCACTTCACCACGAACATAGCAGAAGTTATATGCATTGTTCACACAAGTACGAGGCATCTCTGCTCACTTTGGCTAAACAGAAATGTGTCCCTTTGCAAAATCAAATATTGACAGATAACAGAGCACAACACTGTATGATTTCTAGAGCTGATATAGGGTAAATTGTTTAGCAGAGTGATGTAAGCTTAGTTATGATTGCATCATCCATGACTTGTAGGAATAACATGATGCAATTCACATCATGTATGATACAATACCAGCTTCAGATTGCATTCTTGATTGTTTTGCATAAAAATCAAGTACTGTCCAAACCCAGTCATAGGTTTATTCATACATCCAGTCAAAAATGTATTTTAGTCATTTCGACTTTAAATTGAGATTCTTTCCCTTTATAACTCGTTTATTCTCCACCATTCGCAAGTCAAGGGTCGTATACACTGATCCAGTATCATACCTTTAAAACGTAAGCCAATCAACAATTTTAAGCATCATTTTCGTTCTCTGTGACCCAGAATTAGTAAAGTTTGACTACATTTATTTCCGAAGCATTTTGGCTGTAGACCAGTGTATTATATAAGCAGTCTTTCTACATTTTCATTTTTTTTTTAAATAAAAAAAAGTATTTGTATGCAAGATTTTTCTGTTTGTTTCATTTACAGGCTTTCTTCTCGCCATTGTTGTGCGGTTTCAAAGTTAACCCACACAAGCTTTCAATGGGAACACCTTTGAACTCACCTTCGAAAAGTCCAAGAACTTTCATTTCCATTTGTGGTAATATAGATGTTTTCCTTTGGATATTCACATATGTCATAACAATGATGTGGTCTTTCATGTTGTTGTAAAAGTTGCATGTCTTCACATAGATACACAGGCCACGAAGAGTTTCATTATTCCACATATTTGCTTTTCAACTTGAATTAATAAAATTCACACACCAACAGCTTACTTAACTTTCACACAGCAGATCCAGCGTAAATTTGATTGCTTGATTTTTTTTCCTTACTTATTAAATCAAACAGTGCAAAGTCATCATCAATAGCTCTTATCCTGCCAAACGACAGACAATTCCAGGAGTTAAATTCTGCTTTATAAATGCATATACATTTTTTGTTTATCTCTTCCTGAGATTTTCCATTTGTTTACCGAATACAGCGTCGGTTATCAATATGAAAATGTTATGCGAGAAATCAATTGTTGCTTTTTGTCTCAAATCGTTTTCTAGCTATGTGCAAAATTTTAACAATAGTTGTTGATCGGGCATTGGTTTATATTCTTTAAGTTTTAGTCTTAATAGTATGTAAGCTATAGACGTCTGTAGTGAATGACATATCTCTTGTTGCGTTTCAATGCACACAATAGATTTAGTATTATTTGCTTTATCATGTTTTAACTTCATTGATAAGACAGATAACAGTAGTAAGGGAAAAGGCTGGTTCTGGCGACAACCCCCTCCCCACTCTCAGAACAAATATAAATTTACTCTCTCGGGACCTAAAATTCCACCCAAAAAACGATTTTCCTAAAATTAAAAGGCTGGTTCTGGCGCAGATATATTTTGAGATTAAATGACCATCCCCCCCAGCCTTCTATCTACTACTACAATCACTTTCACAGCCCGATAAAATCGGGGGAAAAAAATAATTCTCAATTATTCTGTTATCTGTTTGATTATTAAACAAATAAATATATAAATTGCCCAACCAGCCTTTCAAAAGACTATAAAATTAATTTATAGGATTTTGTTTGTAACAGATGTTGCATTATATATGCAGTCTGGAAATCAATAATACTATACATCAGCCAAGCCTTATAAGCATATATGTTTCAGAACATTCCAGAAAACACCCACGCAAAATAACATATAACACGGAAATGTGTCAGCAAAATAAAACATGGAGATGTGTCAGCAACATAAAACATGGAGATGTGTTAGCAACATAAAACATGGAATTACCAGAAAACAGCAGTATATAAGGCAGTTAGAATTTTCTTCTTAGGCAATTTCAAGAGAGAGGACATCTTCACCGGGCGAAAAGGTAAGTGACGTTTTTCATATATTATTTATATCATACTTTTTATGATAATCTTTTTCATATCTACCGACTCTTATTGGTAGAATATCTGTTAACATACTGTCAATAGTACGAAACTCGCGTATTAAATCGTCCATATCATATTTTATACCCCGTAGGTAAGATCGTATCTGATTAAGTAATTTTTTGTAAGTTATACTAACTGTTTTGCAGGCATTTTTTGGGGTCACAAGTCGAGGTTCAATCTTTTTATACGCTGTTGTAAGAGAAACACCAATACCTGATATTATTAACAAAAACGGGTTTAATGATGCACCACTTGAAATTATACCAGATCCGGTCAATAACAGCGGTAAATATGATATTACTCGAAGTATTTTGTTATAATATTTATAACATTTTTTTCAAGCACCAAAGTTTTTTATGATAAAATTTGTAATATTGCATTAGCGCGTCAACATCTTGTTTTGGAATTTCTTTTGAAATGTGATTGAAATCAAATATATATTTTTTCATTATATAATATTAGTTTACAACAATGCTGGTCCCTAGGTTTGATTAAGTAATTATTTGTGGTGTTTCAGCTACAAATTCCGAACACCACCAGTAAGACGTTGCGGTTATTGTTTGATCATCTGCTTCCAGTAAAAATAGTTCTTCAGCATCTTTATTTAACACAATAGATACAACTCCAGAGAAAGCATCGGTTGAATGACGCCACGGAAATGTTGTAGTATAAATTTTAAACTTTGCAGAGCTAAAGATAGACAGTCTATACACACCAGTAACTTCTGCGGTATATTTAATAGTGTTATTTTGCTGTGACCATGTTGCTAATCCTGATGCTACTGTGTACACGATATTTTTAATTTGTCCGTGTGGAATTTTAATCAGATTAGTTTTTTTAAACAATATTAGGTATTCCACTGACAATGTCATTGAGTTTCGTGTTAACGTCGGCTAGTTTTATGTCAACGGTTGGCTGTTCCCCAAAAAATTCTTTAAAGGGTTTGTTTATGTTTCTACGAAAATTTAAGAACGTTTCTACATGTCTAGAAAAAGTAGCACTGAGTGTAGTCATTTCATCACCGATTGTTTTTAACGAAGTTGAAATAGGAATTTCCTTATCATCGACGTATTTCTTCGTTGCAGCATCAAAATCAGATTCTGGTATTCTAAGATTATTAATGCCGTTATTGTTCATGTTGAGAAATGCACGCATTATACCACCGTTGGCCAATACGTATTTAGATTCTTGATCATCGACATATTTTTTTGTTGCGGCGTCTGTATCTGAGGCTGGGTTTCCAAGGTCAATAATTTTATTTTGATTCATAATAATGCCATCCGTGAATGAATCACCAGCTTTTTTAACATAATCGTTAATCGAGTTACCGGAATCTTGTATCTTACCTTGATTAGTAAAAGTAACAATATTATTAACAACCGCGGTGGGAATTCGTACAAGTACATTTGACAGTTGTACATTACTCGTCTTTAATCGTCCTTGTTTATCCTGGAAAACAACGACTTCATTTTGATCCACACTTGTGATATTTAATAAATTATCAATTTCATTTCTTAGCTGATCAAGAGTTGCGTACTTAGATAAGTCACCTTGATAACCTTCAGTCAATACATCTCCTGTTAATGTTCCAAATTTTGTATAGTAGCTCATTATTTATTGTCCTACATAAAATTGTCAACATTAGTTAGTTTAATATTACATAAAATTATATAACAACGATGGAAAAATTGTCGATATTAAACTTTGAATCAGAGCGGTTGGTGAAACATAAACATAACAATGTACTTCCAGATTGTCATTATCTTATTGTTGGGCGAACTGGATCGGGAAAAATAAATCTGCTTATGAACTTACTTCTCGGCGATAATTTTAACTACGATCGAGTTTATATTTGCACAATTAATCCACAGCAAGATAAGTACGAGCTACTAAGCAAATATAATGACAAACTTCGTGATGATCTTGAGGCTGGTGAAGATTTTTTTATAATCAGACAACCAGATGATCTTGTTCCAGTTAATCAACTTGACTCGGATGAACATAAGATAGTAGTTTTTGATGATATTCCGCTAAATAATACGGAGATGAACAAAATAAGATCATATTTTTCACTGTCGCGAAATAAGAAATATAATTCTGTTTATTTAGCTCAAGGTTTTTATAATGTTGACAGATTTATTCGGCGAAATACTGGTTGTTTTATATTATTTCCGGGACTGGACAATGTTGACGTTAGAAATATCGCGAACGAGCAATGCGGTGATGTAACAAAAGATAAATTTATCGAATTATATCATAAAGCTACAAAGGATAAATATAACTTTTTCTTATCTAATAAACTTGCAAATGATCCGACTAAAATGTTTCGCTGTTGTATTGACATTTACTTGCAGTAATGTGTTTTCCACTTCTTAAAATTTTATAAAATTTATATATAATAATTATGGATAAACGAGCAAAATATAGAAAACATATAGAAGATCTAAAAAAAACTTGCTCAATCTCAAGCGGCATTTAAGCAAAAAGTACAGCAAGCACGACGTGGGCAAATAACTGCCGCAGAAGTAGCAACTGCAGCTCTCAAACCAATTACTGAAGCACTACTTGGAAAACAACCTGAAACTAGGACGCTGTCAGACGAAGAACTTAAGAAACTACAAGAAAAAGGTTTGGTTGGATTAGTTAAAGAACAACAAGAAGCAGCTGCTGCAACAATTATTAGAAAATCTGATGAAGAAAAGTTAAAGTTAGCTAGAGAACTTGTAAAAGATATTGCTGATCCTGCTGCTAGAGAAGCTGAACTAAGACTGCTATTAAATAATCCACTTTTACTTGAACAAAGATTATCAGAAAGAGTATCAGTTTATCCGATTGGAAGAATGTTAGACGAGATAAAGGAAAAAAATTGAAATACCAAAAAGTAAAGGTCAAATAATGTTGGAGGAGATGTATGAGAAAGAAAAAGCTAGAAAAGAACATTTAGAAAAGAACATGGACAAGATATCCAAGACGAAAAAAAATTTAAAGATGCTCTAGAGAGTATAAATAATGAAATAAGAAATTACGAGTATGAATCGTTTAACGAAAAATAAAATTTTAAAAATGTGAGAATACGAGATATTAAAAGAACTGAATACAACGCTGAAGAAAAAATTAGAGAGCTAGAAAAAATTAAAGAAGAAAGTAAGAAACATTTATACGATGTAAAACTGGAAAATGAAAACTACTACGGCAGTGCCAGACAATACCGACATTGGATTATCGCTGATCTTTATATCAAAGCTATTCATAATATAAAAAATAACATATTATAGTCATCACGCTAGTGGTTTGAGTAGTGAGGCAAAAGAAGTAGATGAAATACGTATGAAAGCTAATGAATTTGTCTCAAAGGACATAAAAGATCCTATTGAAAGACAAACCGAATTAAGTTGGTTGGTTGATAATTATGATGAACTTGATAAAAGGTTAAAGATAGCTAGAGAAAAAACTGGAGAAGGTGTAAAAATATTTACATCAACCGCCGAAATGATAGGTAGATTAATGCTATTAATATCATCAAAAGAAGCTGGGAATGTTAGTGTTGAAATTGACAATGAAATTATTGACATACTTGATCATTTGAGATCGGAAAATTTATTAACATCTGACGAGTATGAAACTTTACACCGCGACTTAATTTTGTAAATGTTAATGTTGTAAATATTAATTTTGTAAAAATATAATAAATAACGATGTCAACAACATTATTGCTAGACTCTAGTACAACCGCAAAAGATCGCGCAAATTTTTCAGTAAATTATATTCCGCCAATACAACTTGATACTGAAAAACAGTATGAAATTGGATTAATTTCTTGTACTTGTTGGAATGCTATGCTAACGTAAAAACTGATGTTAATGATGAGGTTTCAATTATTTCAATAAGAGACACGCAATGGAAAACATTTAAAATTCCACAAGGAGCTTATAATATCAATGATCTAAATAGGACGATAAAAGAGCTTATGCAAAAAGAGAAGATGAAACCTGATAATTTCGAGTTAGCAGCAAATTATAACACGTTACGAGCTAGAATGACAATAAAAAATATGTCAGTTAGTTTTATATCACCACAAAGTATCGCACCACTAATAGGATTTGAACATAAAGCGTATTATTTAGATCCTACGTATTATTTAGATCCTAATGAACCTATTACATATGACGGTGAACTGCCGATAAATATAACTGACATAAATACAATACTTGTAAATTGCTCTATTGCTTCTGGATCTTACTCAGCCCAGGGCAGTAAAGGACAAACGATTTATAGTTTCTCGCCGGATGTTCCACCAGGTTCTCTCATGCAAATTACTCCGCGTCATATTATATATTATCCGTTAAATGTTGAAAATCAAATATCATCAATAAATATACAGTTGACAGATCAATCTGGACGACAGCTAGATCTGAACAACGGGGTTGTTACATATTATTTACACTTACGTGCGCAATAGCTTCGCTATCGACTTCGTGATTGACAATAAAAATTATACAACCTCAGATATAATGAAACAGAGAAAAAAAATTTATCGAAGAAAAATAGTAGGAGGATTTTTTGGAAATATATTTACTAAAGTTATTAAAAATGTTCCTGGAATCGCGCGTAAAGTTGTACCAATTACACTTGACGCAGGTAAAGCTTTTGCAACTGGAGCCGCATCTGCCGCTGGAACTGCGGTGGGACAAAAAAATAGCTGATAAAATAAAAGGCGCACCGTCTATATCTGATATAAAACAAGCTATTTCAGAAATCGCTCCAACAAAAGAAACACAATGTGCTATGATAACAACAACAAAAAAACTTTTATCACCGAAAGGCGAGCAGATTATACAAAAATTAATATCTAAAGTAACGGCGCCGCAATAAAATTTTATATAATCTAATAAATAAAAATGTCTGTTAAAAATTATCTCGATTTAGCAGAAACTTATGACATGGATGACACTGTAACAGAATTTGAATATGTTGAGTATCTCGATGAAAATTCTAATGAACCAAATAAAGCTGGCATTAGAGCATTTAATACTCGAGACGAAGATGTATTTCTACTGCCACATAAGGCAATGTTAGAAGTTCGCGGTCAGATTATGACAGTAGCCAATCCACCTGTTGCAATTACAGCTGGAAAAGAAGTAGCTCTTATAAAAAACGGCTGGTGTTTATTCAAAAGTGCTAGATATCAACTAGCTAATCAAACTGTAGAAGATATTTCAAGTCACTTACAAGTTGCAAGTACAATCTTAAATATTATTTCGTTTTCCGATGATTACTCGAGATAAACTGCAACGAACATGATGTGGTTTAAAGATACTGGACGTGGTTTAGCTGAATCAACCGAACTTTTCTTGAAAGGTGTTTTGGTACACGGAGCTAATGTTGATGCAGATGTTGTAATTGTAAGAACTTTTCTTATTATTAATGCAGCCGCACTAGGTATAGCCGCACCAGCTGCAGGCGCTAATGCAGACGCTACAAGACTTTCTCTTACTGCAGCTTGTAATAATCTTGGTATAACACCATCAGCGGCAGGTGCGGACGGCGCTGTAATGTTAGATTTAATCAATAACACAATTAGCGTAAAAAAAATCTACGTTACAATGAAGGTTTTGCTAAAAGAAAAGAACTTGCAGAAGGATCACGTCAAATTACAATGATGCTTCCGTTAGGTACAGTATTTGGTTTTTGTCGCGATTATGATAAAGTATTTCGTGGAGTTAAACATACACTTATTTTAGATCGGGCAGAACAAAACGACTGCCTATTTCGATATGGCGGAGCTGATGTACAATTTATCATAAACAAACTTGCTTTGTGGATGCCACGAATAACGCCGTCGATCACTAAAATGTCAGAACTAAATAATATGCTTGAAAATCGCACAGACAAGATTTATTTTCAGCAGCATAAAATATATCAAACAGCAGTTCCAAATACTACTGACTACACATGGCGAATTACAACAACATCAAGCGAACAACTGCCGAGACAATTGTTTGTCGTATTTCAACAGCAAGCGCGACGTGGTAACCAACAACAAAATAATGCAATATTTGATAACGCTGATGTTAGACGAATATATGCTAGACTAAATTCGAAGCAATATCCAGAACGAGCGATAGAATGCAATTTTGCAGATGATGCTAATAAAAATATTACTCGACCTTACATGTACTTGCTCGACGCAATGCAAAAATATCAAGATGTTGAAGATGGATCTCAAATATCAGTAGAGGAATTTCGTACACTTTATCCAATATTTTTTTTTTTATGTTAGTAAACATAGCGAGCGAGCAGTTGACTCAACAGCTGATATTGAAATTACCTGGACACTCGGAGCAGTTCCTATGGCACAGTTGTACGTGTACGCGCTAGTGGTCAGCGACAGATTTATTACGATAGACTCCGTTGGAGGTAAAATGACAGTCCAAGTTTAATCTGCAATCGTTATATAAGATGACAAAATATATTATAAAAGAAATATATTTGACTGATGGTCAAGTTAAAAAATTAGCAGCTGCTGTTGCAAAGCAGAGACAGGTATCATTAAAAATCAACCCTACCATTTCCAAGGGTATTTTAACAAAATTAATGCTGACAAAACAACAAGTAAACAAGTACAATCGTAAAAAACCTTTTGTTTTAAATTTAAGTGCCGCACAAATAATAGCGATGTCAAAACAATTTGGTTTCTTTGGTCCGGCATTATCTGTACTAGCTAGCACGTTATTACCTAAAATTTTACCGGTGTTAGGTACATTAGGACTAGCAGCAGCGTCTGGCGCAATATCTGGCGCAACAAAAAAAAAGCAGTTGAAGGTAGTGGAATAAAGAAAATAGTTTAAAGCCTAATTTTATGTGACTGATAAATATAATGCTACAACGAAGAAAAACAGCAACGAAAAAAAAGAAAACAACGAAACGTTGAAGAACAACCAAAGGAGGAATTATTCCTTTCGCTCCACTTTTAGCGGGACTAGCGGGAAGTCTACTGCCAAATCTGCTAGGAATCGGACGTGGTCTAACATTGCCGGGAACACGGCCACCCCGCTAAGTAACTTTGATTTACTTGATAAGTTAAAATCAATTCCCAGATTTCACGGAGTTTATTCTAAAGATGAACTTAGCGCTGTACCAGCTGTAGGTTCATGTGTGATAAATATACAAGATTTCAATGACGGATCCGGCACGCATTGGGTAGCAGTTTATAATAACAATTATTTTGACTCGTTTGGACTTCCTCCAAGCGACGCAATAAAAAAATATATAAACAAAAAATATAAAAAAATATATTATTCGTCCAATCAACTTCAACCTGTTGGAATTTCTGCTTGTGGATATTATTGTACAATGTTTGTCCGACAGATGTCAAAAGATCCTAATTTTTTAAAGTTTATTTTACAGTTTGATAAGCAAGCTTCTCATGCTAATGATGAGATTGCAATTAATTTTTGTAAAGCTATCTAAAGCTTGTAATTAATTTTTGTAAAGCTATATAAAGATTACTAATAATTTTATCTAAATTTATAAATATATAATGTCAACATATTGTCTCAAATGTAAAACTAAAACAGAAAATATCAATGAAACAACAGAAAAAACAAAAAACAACAGGACGATGCTGAAAAGTATTTGTGCAATCTGCGGAAAAAGAAAAAGTATGTTTTTAAAGAAAACGTCTGGAGCTGGTTGCCCTCCTGACAAGATTATTTTAGTAGACGACTAAAAATATAGAATGATATGCAAGTGCGATTCTGACAGAGATTTACGCCTCGAGCAAAATAAAATTGTCACATATTGCCAACGTTGTAACAACAGAGAAATAATTGGAACAGGTATAGATATACATAAAGTAATTGGAAAATTACCGAAACCAAAAGGCGGCTGGACATTGCCAGGCCATAAATATACTGGACCTTATAATCCTCTTGATAAACAACTAGATGAAAATGATAATCCGCTGCCAGGACAAGAACCTTACAATCAAGTTGATGCAATAGCAATGCGCCATGACATTTGTTATCGTGACATTGAACGCCCTGATAACGTTCGTGCAGAAAACTCAAAATCGGATTGTGATAAAGTAATGTTAGACGAACTTCGTGATATGGAGCCGACAAATATGCGAGAACGTTTAGATAGAAGGCTGGTACAGGGTTTTATTGGAGCAAAATATAAATTAGGACTCGGAAAGGAATTATACGATAATCTCGCAGCCGAACTACATAAACCTAAAAAAAAAAGTTTACGCGACGTAAAGTTGTCGCAAATGCCGTTGATGATATCTGGGCGATAGATTTAGTAGATGTGTCAAATCTAGCTTAGTTTAATGATAATAAGAAATATTTGTTTAATGTCATAAATATTTTTAGTAAATATGCTTTTAGTGTTCCAGTTTTAGACAAGACAGGAACGTCAATGACTGACGCGTTAAAACAGATTATCGTTAGTACAGAAAGAAAACCAAATAAAATCTGGACCGATTATGGAGCAGAACTTTTTAATAAAAAGTTTGAGCAGCTTTTGGAACAAAATAATATTAAAAAGTATGTTACAGGAAATGAGGGAAAAAGTGTCGTAGTAGAGCGATTTAATCGCACTCTAAACGAAAAAAATACACAAGTATCTGACAGCTAAAAATACCAATAAATATGTCGATGAGCTTCCGCAGATAGTTGACGAATATAATAACACGAAACATCGAACCACTAAATTGTCGCCAAACGACGCAATCAAAAATCCAATATTAGCAAATGAAAACATGTACCGCAGACATAAATTTAAAGTCGGTGATAAAGTTAGAATTTCTCTCACGAAAAAAGTATTTGAAAAAGGATTTACTCAAACTGGAGCGAAGAAGTATTTGTTGTTGATAAAGTACTTTTAACAATGCCTGTAACATACGCGTTAAAAGATTTATTAGGTGAGCCGATCACTGGTAGTTTTTACGAGCAGGAACTTCAGAAAACTAAACAAGATTTTTTCGTTATTGAAAAAGTTATTCGAAAACGCGGTGACAAAAGTTTAGTTAAGTGGCATGGGTATAGCGATAAATTTAACAGTTGGATCCCAACTAAGTCGATCCAATAACGTTATTATAAATTTGTTCGTATTTCACAAGCACAGATTTACATTTGATATTTTTACATAACGAAATTAAATGTAATTTTTTCCCATTATCAACTGACATCAAACTGAATATCTTAGCAAAAATAAAATCGTATTTTATACTCCTTCGCTGGCCAGTTATTTTTAGATTTAAAAACGGCCTGATAAGCTGCCAAAATATCTGTTGTTCGGCAACAGTAAAATCAAATTTTATTATTTTTTAGCAATGTGATACTTAACATTATATCGTCCTGTTGTTGGTCTGCTGTAATTTGATCTGTCAACGACGGTGACTATTTCATCATCATCGTCAGATTCGTTGTTGTACAAAATATCATCTTCGCTATAACTAGCAGATTTGTCTATTATATCGCTAGTGATTTTAACATTGTCTGCGACTTTATCGCTAATGATTTTAACATTGTCTGCGATTGTATCTTCCGCATATATTTCGGCAAGTCTTTTCATCAAGTTCATATTATAAATACTTTTATCTAATTTATTGTTATAAGATATGACTAACGAGGTAAAATATCATCAAAAGGTTAATATATTAAATTATAAGGAACTAGCTGAGGCAGTTCGAAAATGTCTGTCAATTTACAGTTCGTATTATGTTGACGTTATTATAATGCCTGGCGAAAATGATAGGATATTACTAACAGCAGCAGAAAAAAATAAACTTAATGATAGTGCAATAATGACGCTGAAATTTGATAAAGATGATATTATAGCGTTTGCACATAGCTGTCTTGCTAAGACAGAATTACGAAATATCATTAATCATCATATCTGAAACTAAATCTATCAAATGTGGACGTTGACATTGCTGTTTTAGTTCTGCCATCAGCTACAAATTTTACTGCACGAGGATCAATTTTATGATATTTTGCGGCAGCTGTTATTGATCTAAATTTCATTTCTTCTCCAGTCTCAATATTGACTGAAATAATTGCTTTTGGATCTTTAAAATTAGATCCATCATAATTAGCTCCACGTCGGGTGTTTTCTTGTTGTGTAACTAAATCTAAATTTTCTAAACGATTATCTGTCTTTATGGTGTTAATATGGTCGATAACTAAATTATCTGGAATAGCGCCATTAAATGTTTCATACACAAAACGATGTGATAGATAACAAGCATAGTCAGTTTTAGTTCTACGAACAACTACAGTCAAATAGCAGCTGTTTTGCATAAAACCAATAACATGTTTTGTTCCTATATGTCTAATTATCCCGCGATCATTAGCCTCATATAAATCAAATACCGGATGAGGTTGATACTCATCTTGTAAAGCTAAATTTTCAATATTGTCATCGCTAATCGAATTATTTACTCTATATACTCGTTGTCCTTCTGGAATATCATCGCAGAATAAAGTATAAATAAAATCTTTTCTAAACATTTCAGTCATACCTGTGTCATCACCTTTCACTGAAATTATCATTCCAGCTGGTGTTGGTCTACCAATAGATTTTTTAGATTTTATGTTAATGACCGAACCCAATGCATTTCCAGTATATAGGTTATACTTCGGATGAACATGATAAGTTTCTTGCTCTTCCGTTGTCAGCCTCATACATCTCAGAATTTCTGTCATTATACTATTAGGATTTTATATCTCTAATTGATTTTTCATCTGGCGTGCGGTAAGTTATTGATCGAACAAACAATTAGATATATAATATTACACTATATATATCAATGTTGAAATTACGTGATATAGCCAAGAAGAGCCTTATGGGAGAACCTGAAAAAATAGCGACTGCCTTTATAGGATTTGACAACAGTTATCGGTTTGATAAACATATCGTACTAGTAAATTTTACTGCAACAAATCTCTATCATTTGCTAGAGCCAACTATAAAACGTGAACTTGAAAAACATAAGGGTCTAAGAATATTAGTGCAATATCACGTTATATTTTTAAAGCTACTTGTGACGGAAGAATCGACTGACAAGGAAATCGCAGACCCTTACATTAATGCAAAATCAAGGCGTGTTTTGCTTGGGACTAATCTTTTGTCACTAGCTGATGAAATACACCAAGAAATTTGGAAAAAGATAGAAGAATTTACCGAATTGGGTTCGGGTTGGAAGTTTGAAATGATCAAGAAATTTTATTTCACACAATAAAATATAACGTATTACGCGGTAGTTCGTATATTGATTTGCCACAAAAATAAAAAATAAAAAATGCTGTATAAACGTAAAGAACGTCGATAACAGATGTTTCCAATGGGCTATTCTTTCGCGCTATTTCCAGCAGAAAAAGACGCTGATCGTGTTGACAAGTATATTAGTCACGTATCAAAATTAAATTTTAATGGCATCGACTTTCCAGTTGCAGAAAATCAAATACCAAAGTTTGAAAAGCAAAATAATGTTTCAATAAATGTTTTCGGACTAGATGAAAAAGAAAACGTCTATCCGAGATATATTTCAGAAAAAGCTTCACAATCGACTATAAACCTGCTGTTTTACAAGAATCATTACGTTTGGATTAAAAACTTCAATGGACTAGTTGGCAGACAGTGTAATAAACGAAATAAAAAAAACGTTCTTTTGTTATCGCTGCTTGCACGGTTGTAATGACAATGAAACATTACAAAAGCATTTGCAGTACTGTAGTGACGTACAACATATAACAATGCCGTCTAAAAAAGATAGTTTGTTGCATTTTGTCAATTATAATCACAAACTAAAAATTCCTTTCGTTATATACGCTGATTTCGAATGTTTACTTCAGCCTGTACTTGGCGTAGAAAAAAATCCTAACCAATCGAGTACAAGAAAAACTCAATCATGTTCCGTGCGGAGTAGCGTATAAGATAGTTTGTTGTGTTGATTCGAGATTATCTAAACCAATTAAATTATGTCGTGGTAATAATCCGGCTGTCTGGCTTCTTAAGCAGTTAATTAACGAAGTTGATAATATATTTAATCGTTTAAAAAGAATAACTCCAATGATAAAACTGACATCTCAACAAGAATCTGATCACGAGCAAGCGGAATTTTGTTATATTTGTGAAAAAGCTTTTGATGATAACAAGAAAGTACGTGACCATTGTCATTTGACCGGGCAATATCGTGGAGCGGCTCATGATCAGTGCAATTTAAAATTTCATGCTCCAGATTTTATTCCAGTTATTCTTCGCAACTTTCGAGGATATGATAGCCATATTATCGTAGAAGCTTTTGGTGATCCTGACGTAAATTCTCGTTTAAAACTCGATAACGTAATCAAATGCATTCCAAATAATTTTGAAAAGTATACGTCAGTTACGCTAGGTAAGTTGCGTTTTATTGACAGCCCACAGTTTATGGCAGCATCATTGGTTGAGCTAGTAAAAGGTTGTAGCGAGTTTGATAACCTACGAGACTGTTTTGGAGATAAATTTTGTCTACTGACCAAAAAAGGAGTATTTCCGTACGAGTATCTCGATGATTGGAGTAAATTTGATGAAACTTCGCTACCTGACAAGGACAAATTTTATTCGCAACTTAAAAATGAAAATATAACCGATGATGATTACAAATATGCACAAGATATCTGGAAAGAATTTGATTGTAAGACGTTTGGCGATTATCATGATTTGTATCTAAAAATTGACGTGTTATTGCTGGCGGACGTATTTGAAAGTTTTCGAGAAGTGAGTTATAACAATTATGGACTAGATCCTTGTTGGTATTATTCTGCTCCCGGGCTGTCATGGGACGCTCTGTTAAAGTTTAGTAAAGTAAAGTTAGAATTACTGACTGACGTTGACATGTTTAACTTTATCGATAAAGGTATCCGAGGCGGTATTAGCGTGATAACAAAAAAGTATGCGGAAGCAAACAATAAGTATATGAAAAAGTATAATCCTGAGCTTCCATCGAAGTATATCCTTTATCTAGATTGTAATAATTTGTACGATTATTCTATGGCAGAACCAATGCCTTTTGGTGGATTTCGTTGGATTACGACTGAACAATTTCTATCGGAGACAGAAAAGATACCCGACCATATTTCGTATTTCGTTGAGGTTGATCTCGATTATCCAACTTCGCTGCACAATTTACACAACGATTATCCTTTCTGTGCGGAATCAATGATAATAGATTATAGTTTGTTATCTCAAGAACAACAAGCGATAGCATCACCAAGACAAACTTCTATAGTAAAAACACTAGTACCAAATTTACTCAAAAAGCGAAATTATGTTTTGCATTACAAAGTTTTAAAACAAGCAGCAGATGCTGGTCTTGTTTTGAGAAAAGTTCATCGTGTACTAAAATTTAATCAATCACCTTGATTATATTAAGGTATTATATTAACTCGAACACTTCGAGAAGAGCTGCAGCGAAAACTGATTTTAGAAAAAACTTCTTTAAGCTTATGAACAATTCCGTTTTTGGTAAGACGATGGAAAATATTAGAAAACGGGTAAATATCGAGCTAGTTAATGATATCAATCGCAGAAATACACTTGTGTCGGACGATGATTTTGTTAGCATGAAAAATTTTAATGAAAATCTTGTCGCGATACAAAGAAGAAAAACAAATCTAAAACTAAACAAGCCGATTTACGTTGGAGCCTCTGTGTTAGATTTATCGAAGTGGCTCATGTACGATTTTCATTATAATTTTGTTAAAAATCAATGGCCGTCAAGTAGACTATTGTTTACTGATACCGACTCGCTCGTGAATGAAATCGAATGTGAGGACGTCTATCAGGATATATTTGATAATCGACATCTGTTTGATCTTTCCGATTATCCTCGTGACAGTAAATTTCATGACGACACAAATAAAAAGGTTATTGGTAAGTTCAAAGATGAAATGAACTCGAGCATCATCAAATACTTTATCGGACTGCGCAGTAAAATGTACGCGGTATTGTTAGACAATAATAAAATAACGAAAAAAGCAAAAGGTATGCCTCGCGATTTTGTTAAAAAGTTTATGAAATTTGATGATTACAAGTACGCGCTTGATGGCGGTGTTAGTTTTATAAGAGCAATGGCTATTCGAACAAATCATCATAAACTTGAAACAGATGTCATTATCAAACGCGGATTGAGTAATTTTGATGACAAACGTTATTGCGAAAATGTAGTAGATACATTTGCACTTGGTTATTGTTTTGATGATAGATCTATACTCGATATTATATTCGATGACTAAGGTATGAATATTTATCTAAACTTTAGAAATAATGTTTGAAAATTTGACAGTCACAAATAGCTACAATAGCAAGATCAAATATCTAATGATAGACGGCAAACAGTTGACAGTTGAAATTAATAATGAAACATCGGGTATATGTTTTACCGCAGTTCGTGACAAGCTAAAACTTTCGCTTATCAGATCTGATAACAGCGAGTATTTCAATTACCTTGAACAATTGAGTCAGAAGTTATCAGCGGAATTTAAAAACTTTCATGGTCTGATAGGTCAACAAAAATACACTAAACTCACTATCGATCTCGATCGGTCAAAAGTATATTTTATCGACAAAAAATATCCTCTTAACAAATCACAAATAAAAGATTTATTTGAGTCTCGTCGCTGTGTGAGCGGTAAAGTAAAGTTTAGTCTCTACTATCGTGATGATGAAATATTTCTAATATCAACAGTAGAAACATTGATAATTGGTGATGAGGTATAAAAATAATATATGAAAAACGTCACTTACCTTTTCGCCCGGTGAAGATGTCCTCTCTCTTGAAAGTGCCTAAGAAGAAAATTCTAACTGCCTTATATACTGCTGTTTTCTGGTAATTCCATGTTTTATGTTGCTAACACATCTCCATGTTTTATTTTGCTGACACATTTCCATGTTTTATGTTATTTTGCGTGGGTGTTTTCTGGAATGTTCTGAAACATATATGCTTATAAGGCTTGGCTGATGTATAGTATTATTGATTTCCAGACTGCGTATCTGTTACAAACAAAACCCTGTAGATTTAGTAAACAGGTACGTTTGTAAGGCTTGGCTGATGTATAGTATTATTGATTTCCAGACTGCATATATAATGCAACATCTGTTACAAACAAAATCCTATAGATTTATTTTATAGTCTTTTGAAAGGCTGGTTGGGCAATTTATATATTTATTTGTTTAATAATCAAACAGATAACAGAATAACTGAGAATTATTTTTTTCCCCCGATTTTATCGGGCTGTGAAAGTGATTGTAGTAGTAGATAGAAGGCTGGGGGATGGTCATTTAATCTCAAAAATATATCTGCGCCAGAACCAGCCTTTTAATTTTAGCAAAATCGTTTTTTGGGTGGAATTTTAGGTCCCGAGAGAGTAAATTTATATTTGTTCTGAGAGTGGGGAGGGGGTTGTCGCCAGAACCAGCCTTTTTTCCCTTACTACTATAACCCATTCTAGTCTTGGGGGGGGGGGCTGAGTGGCCGAGTGGTCTAAAGCGCTCTCCGTTACGGATCACTGCCATCTCACCTCTGTCTGCGTGGGTTCGAGTCTAGGATTAGGCGAATGTGGATATGTGAGAAAGCTTGCCAGTAGCTTCTCGGGGGTCGGTGGTTCTTTCCGGGGATTTCCCGGTTTCTTCCTCCACCATTAATACTGGCCGCCATGTATAGCCTATCGTGTGCTGAAAAATGGCGTTAAGCCGAACAACAACAACAACAACAACAACAAACATTCTAGTCTGGAATTAGTTTCTCTGGAGCTACCATGGAGGTGAAATATAATCCCCAAATGCACTTCTAAAATGCAGCCGGTAAATTGTCGCCTGACTTAAAACGGAAAAGATTTCTTTCTAGTACCCATCTAACTTTTTGATCAGTTGTCCAATTAATTTTTTCTAGCATGCACCCATAAAGCTTGTTAAATTCAAGGAACATAATGAATGACACTGACCTCAACCTTTCGCAGTTACCATGATTTTGTTTCAATGATCATCTGTGTCTGATTAGTAATGATTTACTTTCGCGTATTTGTGTGATGTCATGCTAATTCCTCCACCTAATCCACTCTCAATCGTTATTACCTTGTCATAGTCTTTTAAACGTTCAAGGATATACCTGATACCTTTGAACTTTCATAATGTCCTAATTAAGGGCAATGTAATAATGTACATAGTCTTTGTTGTATGTTTTCCAAAACATGTTCAAACATTTTACAAATGTCACAAAATATAAATGTACCTTTGTTGCGATACTTTCACTAAGATGGATGGTGCCAGCTACAAGCAGTCTCACGAGTACCGTAGTGTGATTCGTTTGTAAGCGAAGTCTATCTTAAGACGGTCGTTTCCTCTAGACACTCACGTTTCCTCTACCGGGAGTTATATCCAACACCGACAACGGAACCGTGAAGAGTATTAATATAAGTTTGGTTGATAAGAGGGTGATACTGGTACGTATGACCTGCCTTGGTTGTTACATACTACATGCCGAGGAGACTGATAGGTTTAACCAAGACGGGTAAACCGCACTCAACTTTCCACCTTTGTGACGAAAGTGTCATACAACATAATCTTATTTTTCTTATCTAATATAATCCAATTTATCACGCAATGAAAGAAGAGATCTACAATAAAAATGTCTCTCTAAACGTAGATAAGATGTGAATTTTAAAACTGGATATATATGGGATAATTCAACGTGAATATGTTTCCTAGCAGCGGGGTGGGTGGGTGAACAGACCACGTTTATTCCTGAAAATAAAGCTTCCTACGGAGGGTGAACAGACCAAGTTTATTTTTAAAAAATAAAGCTTCCTACGAAAATGAAAATTCAAGAGTCAATAATTCTAAACCGAGATCTCTAAACGGGTTGCACTAAACCGAGACCTCTACAGGGTTATTTACCGAGCCGGGATATTCACTGTTGGTCGTCCCCTCCCTGCTGGTGGTGGTGTAATTAAATCATTAATAATATCAAATAATAATGAGCGATCCTACGCTAATCATGGAATGTCGCACAACTAAACTAGCTCGACAGCGACTAGAGGCAATTGAAAAATATCTTTCAGTCCGTGATTCTGTCAAGCAAAAATTACAAGATCGTCAGGAGTCTCAGGTGGAATTTACAGAAGGTGCAGAACAGCTATTTATACCAGTTACAAGGCTATCGAAGGCCTGTTGTTGTTACTGACATAATTGTATACTCTGCATCCGTCGTAGTCGCTGAAACAGTAACGGTCAGCCAGATACATAATAACACCAGTAATAGGAATTGGTGTTGCACTAATAACCGGTGTTGCTAGTATTTTTAATATCATCGCAAAAAAGATATATACGTGCTCGGCTGATAAATTACACGAATATACAACGTTGCTATCAGCGGCAACAGGCGCACACGCCAAATTATCATAACTGATATCATCAGCGCTCAATGATGGAATAATATCAGATCAGGAATTCGCAGAAATGGTTAAGGTTATCATGAAGCAACTGGGAACCAACTCCCCTTGACAGAGTCAAGGTCTAAAGACAAGGACACTGTCATTGTGGTAGACGCCGCTGTCTCCGATATTTAGATCCCTGACTTAAATAATAATGTCGCAAGATCAATATCTGATGACATCAGGGCGATTGCTAGAACAAATCGTCGGTAATACAACACCACCAACAACCACGATGATATCAGCGAGCTCAACCAAGCCTGAGTTTGACGTTAGCTTTCCAACGGCAATTTCAGCCAAGGAAATAGCTCTAGCACAATTGCGAGTATATTACAGCTGGCCAAATATTAGAGCAAAGTCATTCGGTGGGTTGCAAGCAAATAATTCATTGGTATTTGCGTACAAAAATAAATCTGATGGAACCCCCGATTGGCAAGTCGTAGGTATACCGACGGGCAGTTATCAAATAGAACAGATCAATAGTGAATTCCAACACAGGATTAAATCTATTACAGAAAAAGAATCCAAGATCGCTATCACGGTTCATGAGCCAACGTTATCGGCCGCCAGTGAAATATCATCGCCTGATTACAGCGTCGATATATATCAATCATCGATCAGAACTGTGTTAGGATGACCAGAGATAGCACCTGTTCATCAAGGACCACCAGAACCTCAACGATCTGATTTTATCACAGACAATCGCTCGTACAGGGAAAGAGGAAGAACAGATTATCGTAGTTATTCTCTGCTGTGGAAATCAATAGAAGCTAACCCCACCGCTGATAAATTTTCTGTTGCTGGTACTGAAAATACTCAGGTCGGCAAAGTTATTCCCCGTGAAATGTTTTGGATATATCCCACCACCAGCAGGTCACATACCGAATATGAAATCAAAATATTATTCGATGAAATTAATCACAAGCACGAACAATTTCGTGACACACTACGCCAGTTATTCACCCGTTATATAAATGAGTACCCCCCGTTAGCGATTATCAAAGGGGGGAAATCATCAAGCAAGTAGAGTACCTGAACACGGTTACATCGGATCTCGAAACTGTTCATCAAAGTGTTATGCGGGCGGTGATTGAAACCAGTGGTGAAATTGTTGTATATCATGATACAGTAAACACCAACATAAACAATTATTTCTTAGCAAATATTCGACAACTCCGTTTTCAGAGGCAGATCTGCCAACGGTTAAACTTCCCGGATCTAACCGAGACGAACCGAAGAAAAACGTCAGTGACATCATCGATGAGTACTATCCCAAAATCGTCGCCGCATGGCAAAAAAACCTCAGCGGCAGACGCCGCCACTCTGAGTATTCCAAACATAACAATGATCCAGACGGTGGTATTGTCAATATTGCATCAACGATTGCAGTTAATCTGTTGTGTGATGCGATTGATGGCAGTTATCAAGTAGATCTTGAAATATCCATGCAGGCACAGCAGGGATATATCCTATATTCACTCACCCCTGAAGTTCCACCTGGATATTTAATTGTGTCAGTACCTGTTAATCCAGTTTATCTACGATCCATAATCCGCTATTATCACGGATACATTTCAGACTTACTGACCAGCACGGACACCTTCTTGATTTAAGAGATGAATCTTTGTCGATAAGTTTGTATGTGCGTTCGTAGAACGTCGAGATCGTAAGATCTTCAACGTCGAGATCCTGACAATAGTCAGGAACACAGTCAAGAGGAGTAAAAGAAAATCCCACCAGGTATGTGTCCATGGAAAAATGAAACAAATAATTTATGTGGTATAATATGATGTACCAACACACGAGAGTTTCTGTATACAACAAAGAGGTACTCGAAAGTGCCGTCAGAACAATCTTGACACTTCCCCACACATAAAAGTTTAGTGTTAATGTACTTATTGATGATTATGGCGATGAAAAAGTTTTGTTAACGCACGTACAGTTAAATAAGTTGAAACGAGAACTTGTTATTACAGCTGTGTGTGATAGGGACAAAATTTTGACGTACCCACATTCTTGCCTTAAACGGTCCAAGTTACTGGAAATATTTTATGGGTTATCCGAAAATTAGAACTACCCAACACAAAAAAAAAAGATTTTCCGACCCAACACAAAGTTAAAAACGCCCTTAACAAAGTACCTGATATAATCAGGGGGATAATAGTCAAAACGCGTTATTATTTGATTGTTTACAATCCGTTACAACTTTCACTTTCACAACTTTCACTTTCACAATTCGATTGTTTACAATCCGATTGTTTACAATCGTATATAATTTATTCAACTGTCTTACACGTACACTCGCAATCTTATTTGTTTTGTATTCGCGTGACAACTCTGATATAATTTTCTCAATCGTTTGGGCGAGTTGAACGAATTGCCAGACGTTTGTATCATCGACATAAGTTAGCGATTGTTTCAGAACCTGTTGGAGTAATTTAATAGACCGTATTCGGCTGCTTGTGTGTATCTTCCTTCAGATTTTCGTTCTTGTAATATTTCAAAATCGTTCGTGATTTTTTCAGGATCAAGTTGAGCAGAAAGTTCTATATCATCGTCATGTAATATTTTAATCGCGGGAATAATAACATTAATATTTTCGGAATTCATTATATAATAAATATCTGTTTAAAATAAAAAGAAAATTAGACAGCAAGAGCGGTGTGCGGCTATTTCCTCAATTACAATGCTACCATTCTCATATATTTATATTTACTGATGCTACTGCTTCATGGTCATTGTTCGTGGTGTTCACTCCAAGGACTCTCACTTACAGTGCTACCGTTCTCATATATTTACCGATGCTACTGCTTCGTGAATTTGGGTATATTTTTTTTCATTCTGGTACTTCTTGATTATTGTACCCCTTGTCTCTTGTCCCTGGACAAGGACAATGATTTTGTCCCTAACATAGTCAGGAAACTCTCACTTTCAGTGCTATCGTTCTCATATATGTACCGGTGCTACTGCTTCATGGTCATCATACCTGTGTTACACCAGAACTCTCACTTACAGTGCTATCGTTCTCATATATTTATATTTACTGGTGCCACTGCTTCATGAGTTAACAGTCACTGTCTGGTTTACTTTTACTATTTTTACCATGAGGTGAGGGGCTCCTGTTTTCCACCTCATGGACATGCCAAGTAATTTTTATGTCAACAGAACTTTAATTTTTGTGCACACCGCCCCCCAAAATCAAACCCCCAGTAGTGCAAAATCGCTGTTCAACATGGTGGGGAGGTGTACATGAATTTTCAGTTATTATTATATTTTTCTGTTGAATTTCGAGCTTTGGGGTAACCCCAATTATAATAAATGCGATTTATCGCAAATCGTCGACAGGTTGGTCATTCACGGGATTGGAACATTAATTGCACGCGCACGCGTGGACGTTGAGAATGAAAATCAGCAGAGTTAGACCACAAGTCTTCTCTATTATCGTATGTTTCAGAAATTATTATAAAGTCACCAATACCTGGAAATCCAAAAATAGCTCACTAAAGGGCCGTGGCTTATTTTTAGTCTTTTCTGTTTTTCTCTTTTTCTTGACAATTATCCCTGACAAAAGTCGCGGGGGGGGGGAGGAGGCAAGAAACCTGACGAAGTCAGAAAAACAAGGATAATGGTTTTCTTAAAAAGTAAAAAAAAAAAATGAAAAAATAAAAAAAACCCGAAAAAATAATCCCATTTATACGTGGAAGTCGTTATAAAATAAAAGCGAGGTTACTCTTTAATCTCTCCAGAAGTAGAGGAAGTTTTACTTGACAGAGTTATTTCCCTTAGCAAAGCTCGAGAGATTTTTTCCTGCTTTACAATGGAGTAAAACTTAGAAGTAAAATACTTAAACACAAACAAAGAATAATATTTAAGTATTTTACTACTGAGTTTTCACTCCTAAATTTTTGCTCAGGAGTATTTTTCTGTTCTACTCAAGCGTAGAATTCAGAAGTATTTTCATTTTCTCCTTTATTGTAAAATTCAGAAGTATTTTCCTGTTCTACTTCATCGTAAAATTCAGGAGTGAGATACTTAATTAAATGTTATGTTTTATTTGTATTTTTTTTAAAATGTTGATCTGGTTATTTAATCTGCGACACGTCGTATTGAAGCTGGGAAAATGCAGAAATCTTTGGCAGCTACATATATCGATTGAAATTCTATTTCTTCCCATGTCTGTGTATTTACAGATATAACTGGTCTTGGAGATTTATTATATTTTCCAGTACCTCCCAGTATACAATTCTGACTCTGTGTAATAACCTGAAGATTATTCAAAGAATTATCAAGTTTTTGGCCGTTAATATGACTAATCACAAAATCACCACCCCACCCCCATCAGACCATAAAAATACTCATACTCAAATCTGTGACAGAGATACCTTTCTCCCCAGCATTAAACATGAGATAACCAGCATTATTAATAGTTCCAACTGGTCTTTTTAGTCGACAGTTCCTAATCACACCAGCATGAGATGCCTCATAATTCTTAATGATGGGATGCTTCACAAACTCATCGGCGTTATTTTCTTGTTCCATTTATATAGTAAATATTATTTGTCTAAATTATTATTTTATTTCTAGAAAAATATGTGGGATGCTGCTAGCGTGAAAATATAGCGAGATAATGCTCAGCCGCTTTTAAAGAATATTAAACGTTGACGCTGACATCGTTGGCGGTGATGGTGTTATTTTTTATCATAACACCTTTTCAAAGCTCTGTATTTTTTCTCCCCGCATTCTACACATAACTGCGTTTCCACCTGACTCCCTTCTTACATTTCAAACGCGATTTTGGTCCTAGACTCTCTCGTTGCACACTCTGTAGGTGGTATCCACAGAAATCCGTTACACAAAATTTATTACAAGGAGTTGTAGATTCAATCATCAACCACTTGCAACTATTCTTTGCTTGAATCATTGTATATTATAAATTAAAGTTTAATTTAAATATATATTTGCCTTAATTATAACATGGAAGAATTTACAAGATTATCTGAGATTAAGCCCTCTCGAGCTAGATTCGATCTTGACAGAATATCCCCTGACTTGCCTAGGCGAGCTCTGGTTCCTGATTTGACGAACAAGACTTTAATTAATCGTATCCGTGAAGCCAAGAGAGAGTTTCGTGACGATGACGCGGCTCATGTGTGGTCAACATTCAGAATTAGGCAAAATGATAACCCCCAGATTGATGCTACAAAGAATGACAAGCGAGCAAGGATAATCATTAATTATCTCGACGAACAAAGATAACTTTTAAGAATAAAATTTATCGTAGCGGTAGATGCAGTAACCTGGATTATCCGTGACAAACGTGACCCTGTTCGAGAATCACATCGCGCTGGGGATCTTGTGACGTTAAATAAAAATTTCCAAACCAGGAATAATGACGGGGATCGACAAACTATATTATGAGCGAGCATACTTTGTGACGGCAGTTGTTTATATCCTATATCCGCTTAACGATCGACCAAATGTCAATGATCTCCGCCCGATGAGGATTTCGACCTTAAATTGTGTGGCTGAACGAGTTATAGAACATTTCACGATGGCGAAACGAGGAAACAGTTTAACGGATTTACGACGTAAAACAATAAATAGGTGGGTAGAAACAGTTAAAGATACCTAAGCGTCTATCAACCACGTTGCCGAGTTTGAAATAAAATTAAAATTTACAATAATGGTGAAGACGTTCACGGGAGAAGTTTATACGAATCGAAGTATAAATCAAAAGGATCTCCGATAGAGATCGTTGATTGTAAGGCTCACGCGTAGACGTCGGACGTAACATTATTTCCACGAACTCGAACTGTAAAATTTTATGACGGCGATATGCTCGATTTTATCAGAAATATTAGTAAGAGTGACCCTGTATTCGTGTGGTTGTTTCAAAGTTCCGAGTATAGCTATTATGATCAGTTTGCACGGCCTAATGCTGATATTTATCGTACAGAATCTCTTCCTGGCGAGATGACAAAGATTGCTTTGAAATACAAGAACGATACTGATGTTATCCAACGATTACTCAGTATTTGCTTCGCCGATCCGTCCGTTGGTGCTCACATTGCTCAGAAGGAAAATTCATGGAAACCAACACGGTTGGAATTTCTTGAAATTATACAACGTAGTTGTGTCGAATACGGACACGGCGGATTGTGGAATACTAAATACGATTATAAGGATCTTATCTCAATTGATATGGTTGCATGTTATCCTGGAAGTTTTCTTATAATGGGAGAGAGTTCTGAGTATTTCAAAAGATTTGGACATCCAACACACGAGATGACCAGAGTTGCGATAAACGGACCCTTGCCAGATTTTGACTTAACTGGATTCGCATGTATTGAGTCATTCGAGTTTGCATCGGAAAAACTTCATCCGGTTGTCTCTGTTTGGTTTGGTCGTCATTTTAATAAACGTGGTTGAACTCCAATAGTTTTATTACCATATATGCTTCATACAAAAATATTGATATTTTTAACTGTGAGTGAAGCAATAATATCGTATCGTCCACAAAAACAAGTCTGGCTGCCTGTCGTTGAGAGATCTGTTCTCGACGAGATCTTTGAGCGTAATCCCGATGCTGTAGAATACGAAATTAAACTTGCAAAAGATCTTGGTAGAAAAATAATTGGCAAATTTACGCAGGGAGGATCATATGATCATAAACGACATTGTACAAGATTAATTATCGACGATGCTGAGCTCGATTTCATAATTGCTGATACAACAGAGAAAAATATATTTGTAAATCGAAATAATGTTAACTTATCGGATTGAGCCAAATTAGGAACCATTGTGAGCTACATTGATGGTGACTCACCACAGTTTACTCATTTAAGACCTAGGATGCTCGCGTACATTTCGATAAACTTATTATCGATGATAAACAGATTTCCTGATACCGCGGTCAGAGTCGCCACAGATTCATTTTATATCAATAAAAAAAAATGCAGGTTTGCTAAATGAATTACAGATCGGCGTTGATGCACCATGGGAAGAATGGAAAATAAAAAGAGAAAAAATACTCAGTTATTCTGAATCTGCTGATTATAGATCCCCAGATGGATCTGGGGAGATATATTATAAAAATAGTCAAATGTCACAACCATCATCAGCACCATCGATATGTGATCCTGTGGCCAGTAACAAAACAATTTATCTCAATGGACCTGGCGGTTCTGGTAAAACAACACGAGCGATTGAATTATTTCGAAATATTGACATAATTATACTAACTCTGAATCACCGACTCGCCAGAGAGATGAAAGAAAGAGGTGTCAAATCTCATACTTATCACAGTTGCTTTCGATGAAAGGGAGATGCGTGGACACTTAAACGAATGTGTGAGAAATATACTCCTAAGATTGTTATCTGGGATGAAATATGCACGGTAAAAATGTTTCTTGATTGCGTCATTGACTCGGAAAACTGCTGTTATCATGTGTGGCAATCATGGTCAACCACCACCTTTTGTCGGCTCATCTTCGCATGACTGGCTGAAAGAATTTCTAGATTAATATGAGTAGATATCTGATGATCATATAGCTATTAATGAACCGCTGAAGAGTTCAAAAAGCTAATTTGACTGCAGCCAGATAAGATTCAATGTGAGATAATGCGTGAGATAATTCCAGAAACAACAAGCGACGGTTTTTGGAATTTGTGGAGATCTAACGATTTGACAGTTGCATGTGGGAAGATAGTTCGTGATTCACTTCAGCAACAATTATTTCTGTTACGTAAAGAAAAGTTTTCAGATCTACCTGTGCCATTGTGTTATCGCCCAGCAAATACGCGTAAACAAAATATTGATATTGAAATCCTAGGACTCCTGACAGAGTCAGGGGTAGAACCAAGGAAACATAAGCTCGTTCTTAATGTTATTGTTGTTGTTCTTGTGGATGTTGCTGCCGGCGCGTTAACGATGGATAAATCTCCATGGACTCTATGATATGCTATAACGATTCATTCATCACAGGGATTAACTATTTCGGATACTAATATTTGGATTGTCAATGATCGTATCTGTAACGTGTCGAATTTTGAATAAGTATGGAACCTTAAAATTGAATTCATTGTGCATTAAAATTTTATTACAGTCAAGTCAGCAATGTCTTTGTGAAGGGTCACTTCGACCTTTTCTTCGTGTCGGTGTTAAACTTGAAAGGCCAGCATCTACGGCTCATTTAGAATTGATCCGGGCATTGCAACGCTGTCCTGAGAAAGTAAATATTAAAGTTACCGACCATAACCGTTTTGAGGTGAATCCCATGTCAAATAGTCATTTTCAAAGGGAAGTTGATATGCATCGTATTTCTCAGATTCTAGGCTGTCAAAATCTGACGAAAGAAATAATTACCTTGGGGAAAAATTAGGAACCGCTGATTACAATTGGTCAGTTTAAATTAAGGCGTACACCTTGGAAGTAATGTGAATTTAAAAGTAACGACCTTGGTCGAATTTCTTTAGTCCAACATTTCCTGCGTGAGGATAAGACTTGGCTCCGGGGAAAAACTAAAGAATAGTGCTTTCCTCGTTAAACAAGTAAAAGGGGACCAGGTGGCTGTCTTGTAAGAAAAGACAGGCTTTTAGTGCTAGGACGCACAATTTCTGAAAAGAACAGCATTACGGTACGCAATTTTAATTTTCATGTAATTTTCTATTTTATTTGTAATATTTATGCAAGTGTGTTTGATATGACTAGGATTCATACTATGTATCGTTTATTCGATTTCATGGAAATCTGTTGATATGTCAGAGTTGTTTATGAAATTTATTTCTTAATTTTACAGTTACTTGTTCGTTGATAGAATTGACTGATTGCATGAGATCCAAATATTCGGATGTGTAGGATTTCATAGGGTTATATGAATTAATTTCCTTTGTCTGTTAGGACGATACTGATGATTATCGTGAGTTAACGATAATTGCATATTTATATATGATTTTTTAATGTTTAAATAATCTTGTAGGTTAGGGATTGCTACGAGCTAGAAGTTAGTGAATCTTATGCAATAGGAATCGAGCATGTATTTTATTGAGTGGTACTGACTACACTGGATGCCTAAGGAGCCATGTGGTAGCGTATGCAGAGAGATACGGGAATGTTAGATACACCGCTCACGTGTTAATTTATGGTCAGTCGCTGGAAGCGAGTGTGATGATCTATCGAATTAGGTCAGACTTGGATATATATTACAGGGGCGTTTGTAACTAAAGATAACGATTGTATCTTACTCGAAATACAGTCTAAATGTGTAAGTACCATTAATCGTTAAGGTCACATTATGTCAGAATTTATGCAGTGTTTGGATAGCTAGTTTATGCTTTCTGAGTAACGAAAGTGAGAGAATTTTATATGCGCATAGAAGATGTTACATATAGAGATTTAGTGCTAATCTTGTCATTCAAGGAAACAGCTCCCAGGAACAGTCGGGGACAGTCAGAAGACGGAAGTCCGGAAAGAGATAAAGCGTTCAGAATTTCAGAATAGGAAGATCAAGGAAGATCAACGTATACACGTAGGGGAAAGACGTGTGATACACGGAGACAAAGACAGAAAGCGACGCTAGGTGATGCAAATCAGGCGAGGACATTGTACTCTTTTCACCACTCGTTACCATGCTGAAACGAATCCAAAATAGAATACTGCTATTGAAATTATGATAACGTAAGTTTGTTTGACTTGAACCTGACACTATTAGCTTTTTTGTTATTGATTAAATTTTTTTATTTTGTTGTCTAAAGGGGGCAAGTATTGCATTATTTCTTCTCAGTAGTCTTGCACAGTTCCCTGTTGATGTTCTATCTATCCACTCACACCGGGCAATAAAATCGAGGGAGGTCAGTCTCTAGATAACGACTGCCGAATCTAATTAACCACCCATTTTGCTAAGAGGGCAACGTTACAGTATCGAATGGTCAAATTTAGTTTATCTAGCGGTGTCGAGAGTCATAAGAATATCTCAGCTACGGAGGGTTATCATAGACTGTGAAATAAATAATAATCAAACTCAGGAAATCAACGACGATATGGTAAGGAAAAATTAGCTGGTTATCAGCAATGTGACAAAAAAAAAAAATAGGCGCAACTTCGATCTTGATGTTAAGTTTATCATGACACTGAAACAACAACAAAATAATCACTGTGTTTGCTGTAACACGGTAATGTTGTGGCAGTATTCTCCCAATCACCAAGGACAATTTACCGTTGATAGAATTACTAGTAGTCTGGGCCACACACGCGAAAATGTGATGCTCACCTGTCTTGAGGTGTAATCGACGTCGAGAAGCTGGTGTCCTGCTTTCACAAAAGTGAAGGTGGTGGTAATTGTAATTGTTCACGGACAAATCCACGTTGAGGTGCAGATGAATCTAGTTTGTAGATTGCAGGTCTACCCGTGGATCTTACCACGCTGGAAATTTTATGTGTGGTTACACTCCAAACTGGGTCAGTCGCTCTTTGTTTTACCCCCTCCCTCAAGCTCCCCCGGTTCATATAAATATCTGACAGTCACATTACCTAGTACTGGTTGTTTTGAGAAAGATTCATGTCGTTGTACTGGTATATGTTTCTTCGAGATTTGCATTGATGGGATAATTTGTTTTTAGTGGCACCATTTGTAGATGATCAGCGATGCTACGACGTGCTTAAAGATTTTAATTAAAATGCAAAATCGTTGGACGAGGACGGTAATGATATTATTGATTTTATCACTGACATCAACGTTGATCCACCTGTGGATGATCTCGATGGATGTATTAATAATCTCGTAGTATACGATGATGTGATGCTAGACAAACAATCAAATCCAGTTCGGATATTTTGCCGAGGCAGACACAAAAACACCGATATTACATATGTTGCTCAGCGATAGACACAAATATCTGAAGTGATCAGAGATAAATGCAATCTTCTGGTTGTGTTTAATGGTGTTGATACCCGCACACTAAGAAACATCCATCAGACTTGGAATTCAGGAGACATGGATATGATTAAGTTTAAAAACTTCTTCTCAAAAGCACAGGCGATTCCTCATGGATTCATCACGATAAATTTACATGATCCTCGGTCGCGATATCGCATAGTTCTCGATAAAATTTTTGGTTGAAAGACCTCCCACCTAACCGCGTCGCTACCTACAGAAGCAGGGAGGGGACGACCAACAGTGAGTGTCCAGGGTCGGTAAACGAGAACGCATAAAAATTTGAACATACAAACGCCAAAATAAAAAATAACAAAAATGAGCTACCCCGGTTAGAGACTTCGGTTTAGCGCAACCAGGTTAGAGGTCTTGGTTTAGAATTATTGACGTTTGCATTTTCATTTTCGTGGGAAGCTGTTATTTTCAAAAACGGACTGTTCTAAAACTTTGTCTCCTCACCCTCTCTGCTGCTTTCCTTGTGAAAGGTACTTTTAGCTTAAGTTAATTTCGGCATGGACCACACTTTGATACAATAAAAGTGCCGTTAAATAACTTACCGTCATCGGAGTGACATGAGTATCAACTTGATACGCACTATGATATGAAAATTGCAATACCATAAACTCTAATTGCCTACCGATTTGATGTCAAACATCTGACCTTATATTCAAAGGATTTTAGCCTTTTGTTTCCTATATATTTCTCTTGTATGATTTTTGCTGATAGTTATACTGAATGGGCACTATATAGCCACGACCATGTTGTTTTCTGTACATACATACATACATACATACATACATACATACATACATAGAAGTGAACTCAGCATACACCAAATCTAATCTAGGTCAGTCTGAAGCCATTTTCTCTATGCTTTACGTAGTTTCCACTTGACCTTGCCGGAATTTGAATAATGCAAACAAACTGTAATTTCAATATTCTTAGCAAGCTGTCAAGGGGCACTGCACTACAGTGGAGTGGATATGACTCATTTTGGAAATGAGGTACTAATCGGAGATAATTGGGTTACACATCTCTGGTTATCACACCTCTGCGCCCTGCTGTCGTATCTCGTAAGCCAAGCTATATCAGATATGCACCACTGCTGAATTTTCATTTACAATTATGATAAAATCTAATATTGTACTACCAGATCAAAGACTTGCAGTAGCTATAATATGACGTTTAATAGATATGTTGACCTAAGGATGTTGTACATTCAAATTACGTAAATGTCAAGCGTGGTGTAGAAAATGGAGTTTATATCAATGCATCTAAAAACTGAATCAAAGCTGTTCTTGTGAACTCCACAAACCAATGCATCCCAGTCCGTACGTAAAATGTATATTTTATTTGTTCATATTTTTTTATATGATAAACTTGATAATTCTTGGCTGCAAAACTATCGCCATGGAGGCAAACTGATCACACAGAGTAATACAGCACAGAGGAATAGCTTTAATGAAGTTAGATTAAATATACTCAAAAAGAAAGGTATACAAAGAATGTGCTATGCTTATACTTGATCACGGATCTGCAGTATTGGGTTATAAGCCAGTATGTGATACTGATTCAGTGTAAAAAATAGAGTGATTCGCAATAAACCAGCACGCGATACCGATTCAGTTCAGAATAAGAGTCACTACAATGTAGCATAATGATTCGGTCAAATAGAACGATTCGCTATTTCTTGCACTAAAGAGATTTACATGAATATTTGCAGTCAGGTTTTTGTTACCGTCAACAACAAAAAGCCCAACAACCTAAATATGATACTATTATGGAATAGAATCTCGCAACTTAAGGATTTACAAAGATACTTATCCTTTTTGTATTTTAATTATTCTTTCCTATATTCCTTTATTATTAAATTAGATGTGTTAGATGAATTTGAAGGTAAATCCGTTTTTAGTACAGATGCGGCAAACTGTTTTCATTTTTATGTTCAACCACAGCCATAAATGCGTACAGTTCCCCAAATTAAGAACATGTTTGAAATTGAATCTATAGAGAAATCAAGGAATGTTTAGAGAAATCTGGAAATAGAAAATGCACATTATGTAACAAAAATATTCCAGAAGATGCGACCAACATTGTGATTAATTATAGTTTTCATTCTAATATATATTAAATTGGGTTTGGTATATATTATGTGCTCAGCAGTTGCCAAATTTCTGCAATTTGTGCCAAAATATGTTTAATCCCAAATGATCCAAGAAGGTCATGCAATTTTCCCTTCGGAGGCCTTTAACCGGAGATAAAAATTCGATTTGTGTCAATCATTTATTTATTTGCTTGTAAACAATGGTATAATGAATAATTTAACACGTTTGTTTCGTATATGGCCTTTATCATTACTGCATTCCGCTGTAACTTTCATAAATGTTAGTCATGGTGACTTAACAGACCAATCAGTTCATGTGTGTAATAAAAAGAATTGGTAATCATATTTACTTACAAACCAATCGATTCGTGTATGTAATGAATTGTCAATCACTGTGACTTACAGACCGGTTGGTCAATGTTGTAATAAGAATTGCTGATTATAGTAATTTACAGACCAACTGGTCCGTGTGTGCAATGAGAACTGGGAATCATATTGACTTACAAACAAATCGGTTTGCGTGTGTAATAAGAAAGAGTATTTCATTTTTAAAATTATGCATTTGCACATTTTACTGTAATCAAAGGTTTATATGCTTTCTTACTGACTAAATGAGTGACTTAAAGTGCCATACCAGTGTAGATTAAGTAAATAAAATTCAATATTATTTGAATACAAAATGAAATTTGGAAGCGGTATAAAAAAAAAATTAAAAAAATTAAAAAAAATAATTAAAAAAAAAACCAATGGAAAAATTCGCTATAATAACTGAGAAATACGCTCAGGTGTGTTTTCGAAATTAATACACATCTGACCGATTTTATTGCTCGGTAATTTCCGGAGTGTGTAGATCGCCTGACGTCATATTTTGAACACACACCTTACTTCCGTTTCTGCTAAAACGTAAACAAAGCACGTGTTCAGTTCATATTAGTTTGTTTTAAAAGTTTTATCATCACAATCATGTCAAGAGGAGATCGTGGAGGTACAAGCAAGGGCAGCGGGGTCAGGTGTGTTGCAGCAAATTGTGGGAATACAAATACTGATGGGTTTTCCATGCATTCCTTCCCGAAAGACCAAGCACTTCGTCGTAGGTGGACAGATTTTGTAAAAATCAAAAGACCAAACTGAGATGGTCCGATTGAGTTTTCTGCCCTCTCTGCTCTTTCATTTCACACCAGAATGCTTCCCATTTAGGTATAGATTTGAGGTTGAGTATATGGGTAGGGCACCAATGAAAGCCAAAGCCAATGACGATGCTGTCCCTTCTATCCACTGTGTGAAGGAAACTGACAACCAAGCCAAGGTAACTGCAAATGTATCAGAACCTTCAACACCAAAACATCAACTGTGTTGGCTTGAAATGTTATCACCATCAGAGGAAGTAACTTGTCAAGTGCCACCGCCAAAGAAAATAAGAAGGGGCTATTAAAAGAGAGAAGCAGCAAGGGTGAGTTTTTAATGACAAGTACCATATTATTATATCTATGATATTCAACAGATCAGTCACCGCATCATTTCCATTTGTACCCTGTAGAACGTTCTTTCATAGTTTCCAAAACAAATGCAGTAAATATCTAATAAATCAAGTACTGAGATATAAACATTTGATAAATATTGTCAGAAATGTCATGTTGCCTTCAACTTTCTTTGACCATGTGAATAGAAAAATCTTTCTGCTGGTAGATTTAGAAGGCCTACATATAAATTTCATTGTCAGACTAATGTGTGAATCAGGTTACATGTAGATATTTACAAACATGATGAAGTTTATTCCCATCGCCAATTAATAAAAATCTCTACAAAACAAAATATAGTAGAAGTTTGACAATATTGTTATGATTTTTGGGATGGTGGTGTTGTTGTCATGTTCAACAATGTTTCAATTGTATTGTGACTAATTATTTTTAGGAAGTCACTGAATAGCCATCAGTATAAGTGACTGATAAATGTTTTCTAATAAGGTACATTTTATTTTAGATTATTGCTGCACATGAGGAACAATGTTCACAACAATCAAACAGTGAGACAACTCAGGATCAAGGATTAGAAAATTCATTTGACAATATGAAAGAGGTACATGCAATTTAGCTCCATTTTATATATATATATATATATATATATATATATATATATATATATATATATATATGTTTTTATGAGAGTGACATTTCTGACAACAACATGTTTTAACAAAATGCATGTCAGATTTCTAGAAATAAATTAAAGGATGAACTACAGTTTAAATGTTTGTCGAAAAGGATAGGTTTGCTTATCATAAAGAAAACATGTCGGTATTTAAAAATGCATTTTTTATGTTTCAAACACATTCTGTTATAGTGGATAGGGGCTTTTATTGATTCATCATAGGAAATCTGGAAACTATTTTCTTTATCCCAAAATAATTTCATCTTTTTAAAATTTCTAAATGCTAAAATAACTTGCCCAAACAAAGTACAGTATTCAGAAGTAATAAAACTCATGCAATTGACCTTTTTCAGGTAGATGAATATGAAATTGATAAAGTGAAACCTCTGACTGCATCCAATGGTTGCCAAGTCAACAAAAAGATAAGTCAGCAGTCTAAGAAATGCCAGACTTATATTAAGGTGCCAAAATCAACGACTTGACCTGCAGTGAAGATGATAAGCACAGGCACTCATATACTTTCAGATAATCACTTTTGATTATGATTTTTTTCTAGGCAATAGTTGAAAACAGAAAATCAGAGCCATTTGGAAATAGCATGAAGTAAGCCTTATCTGGATGGTAGGATGACCATAAGCTATGTCCATATATACATTGTACTTTGGAGGGAAGAGAGAGACAAAAGAAGTGGTTGAAACTAGGTAAAAGAAAATGGTTCAATGTATTCTTGGCAACAATTGTTTAGGTCCATCAAGTTTGTTCAATTAGCGTATCTATTCTTATTGATCAATGATATTTGGTATGGAAAAGCATCTTATGGAGTACATGTCATTTAGGTATGTGACTTTGACTTAACTGTATTGGTCTAGTAATTTATGGAATTTAGATGTATTTTTGTTAGTGCACACTTTAATTTTCATGCAAGATAGCATAAAACCAAGCTTTGATGAATATATTTTATAACTTACAGGATCTAAAGTATTTGAAAAGCTTGCAGAGATTGTGACCAGCAGACAAATGAGAAAAGATGTACCAATGCCATCATCTGGAGAACAAACTTCAGCACTGTAGGGATACCACTCCATGATCAATCATTTTGCACCAAAGATGATTGGTTTCTCTTATCATGGAATGCTTTCAAGGTAAATTTTACATTATTGCACACAAAAAAATACTGATTCAGGTTTCTCAGTGTTTTATTTATAGTCCAGTATATTCATCTTCAAATTAAATCATAGATATCAAGATCTGATCTTTTGATATCTGTAACGGGGGGCTTTAAAACATTAAAGCCTCCTTAATTGATTTGGCATTCGTTAACTAGGGAATGACCTCCCACGGTGTTATTGCCCAGTGTGGACGGATAGATGAAACGTTAACAGATAGCTGAGCAAAGCTATTGAAAGAAATAAACAACTACGAGCCCCCTTTACCAATAAATAGAAAATAAATTTAATCAATTAACACATAACCAAAATTTCACCTTCAATCCAACAGATTTACTAAAATAAATGTAATCAATTAATACATAACCAAAATTTCACTTTTCAATCCAACGGATTTACATTGATAGAATTTAGTCGCAGTGTTCAATTTACATCATATTACGAGTGATGAATTAGAGAGTACAATTCCATGCTTGACAGCATCACCTGACGTCTCTCTCCTCTTGTCTTGTTTTCCACGTCTAATGCGTGCGCTTTGGTCCCCTTTCTGACCCCTGATTCTTCCGACCTCTCTTAGATGCAGATTTCCCTCTGACTCATCGGGTTTTCCTTTTCCTTTCCTTCCTTCCTTCCTTCTTCCTTCCTTCTCACTTCCTTCCTTTCTCGGTAGAGTATAAAACTGTTTCCTTTCACCACTTATCTATATATATATAAACTCTCTTTGTTTGTATTCAGATTAACGATTCACACTGCATAAATTCTGACATAATGTGATCTTAACAAATAACTGTCCTTACAGATTTCTGTATTTCGGTAAGGTACAACGTTATATTTAGTACAAATGACCTAAGCTCGAAGTTCATTGCCCTCGCCGCCCGGCAATTGATTAGAAATTACCACGTGCTTTCTACAGCCAAATGCGGCCGTATATACCAGCATACATTACTACACGTCTTATTTACATTTGACTAGTCAATTCTGTCCAATAAGATAAATGTTCAATCACTTATGGCATAATATTCACTAAATCTAGCTACAGTAACCAATAACCTGCAAGGTCATTTAAGCATTAAAAAATCATATATAAATATACAATTGTCATTATCTCACGATAACAATATCATCCTACACAGGAAATCAGTTCATATATCATAAGAAATATGACACATTGAATATTTGATTACATGCAATCCGTCAATTCTATCCATGAACTAACTGTAAAATTATTGAATTAAATTGCATAACACTCTAACATATCAACAGTCCTAGGAAATGAATACACGATACATGCGTGAATCATAAGCATATCAACACATTTGCAAAAAAAAACAAACAAATGAAATAGAATATTATATGGAAACTAAAATTGTGTACCTTAATGCTGTTTCTTTTCCACACAAACCGTGCGTCCTGGCACTATAGCCTGTCTTCCTTTTTAAGACAGCTATCTGGCCTTTCTACGAGAGAAAACACTATTCTCAAGTTTCCCAAGGAGTTGGACCTTTTGTCTTCTCACAAGGCAAGAGTCGAACTAGAGAATTCTGAGCAAGTGGTACCCTAAATTCCCAGTCTCCCAAAGTGTACGCCTTAATTTTTACTGACAATCGGAAGTAACTGTTCCTAAAATTCTCCCCTAATAATCCTGTCTTTCATCAGATTTCATGAGCCTAAAATATGCTGCAATTAGCTTTCCTTTGAAGATCGATTATTTGACATAAAGTTCTCTTCCAACTGATACAGTCGGTAATTCTATGTACTCTGTGTCACTATACCGTTACGATGCTTCTGTCAATTCCACTGAAGCTTAAACGTAGACCCTTTTATGTTTCAGAGATGAAATAAGAGAAATATCAGTGAACTTTCTCAAGACCTTTCGGTCTTGACTATGATAACTTCAAAGCACAATTTATTCAACCTTAAGTTTCAATACGTCTTCAAAACTCGCCACATTACAGTATCCTGCAATGTAAAATTGTATACCAGTTTTTAGCATTTTGAAATATTTGCAAATAAAGTATCTATAAAAATAAATTATCTGGTTTTTGATAGAATTACATATTTTGCATCTTTATTTACTTGGAAATAGGCTTTGGCTAGCTGCATTGCATTTTAATGAAAACAGAACAGCCAAAGAGAGCAAGCATGCACTGAGGATGGGAGAGCCAGATATAAAATAGTGTATCCAAAGTACAAGAAGGGAGAATACACTGTCAGGAAATTCCTTGTTGTATCAACATATGGTATGAATATGCATTAGTAATTAATGAGCAGAAAAGAATATATCACTTAGAGATATAAACACTGTTGTACCAAGTGCAAGTACCTATATTAATTTTTTTTTATTAAATTCAAACAGTAAAGGCAAAATATTTGTTAAAGTTGACACTCCTTTAATTTTAAAGGTCATGATTTTGCCTGTGGTAAAATAATAAAAATATGTAAACAATTATAAAGACAAATATATTTAATTCATGTATTTACTTCAACAAAATGTTGCAGTTTTTGGCTTGTAGAATATAATGCATATTAAATTTACTTTAATTTGCAGATTATGTTGAATGTCTGATGAAAACAGCATTCAGAATTGGACAGGTGTCTCACATGAATGATGAAGGAGTAAAACTTCTGGTAGATGTACCACTACCATTATGTAGTCTGTATGAGAGGCCTGACAAGGATATTGCTAATCAAAATCTTCTTAGCAGGTTTAATTGCTGTCAGCCTCATGAAAGCCAGTGTAGTTCAGGTTTTGCTCAGGCAAGGCAGTGTGGATCCTCTGAACAACACATGATGGAATGATGACCATCATTTCCTTGCCCAGGAAGTGCCAACACCACCAAGCAAAATTGTCTATGTGCTGTATGCCGATGTCTTCTGAAATAATAATTGAAATTAAGTTGAAATAAAATATGCTTTATGGATCAAATAAAATTTTAGGAAATCTGAAGCTTTAGTAGATAGTGTTAGTAGTGTCCCAGTGTAATTTATTATTTTTTTATGATAGCAATAAAGTTAAATGATTCCAAATATAATCTCTCTCTCTCTCTATCTCTCTCTCTCTCTCTCTCTCTATATATATATATATATATATATATATATAACCATTTTATTTTCTGACACAAAAAGTGAAATAAAACAATATTTGTACATGTATATGTGTTGTTTTTTTGGCATGATTTATCAGTATCACTGTGGTATCAAGGTTAGATAGTTTAGGCCTCCAAAACAGGGGTTCAATCCAAGAAGGTGTCATAAAATGACTGGAAAAAGTGGTTTATTTATTTGCTGTATTAATAACCTCAATATTATGCAGTCATGCATAGATCATGAAAACAAAATTTATGAAAACAAAAGAACATGGAAGATTACTCAGACATTTTACTTACTCATTTCTTTGTTCTAGATGTTCTCCAAATTGTTGTCTATATAAGTAGTATGCAACTTTTAAAACATGGATGTCTAGACAAACTGGATTGAACCCTGGAAGGTGTGTTATACATTGTATCCCCTGGTATTCATTGCGGACACTTGTGACCTTCTTTATGTCACAACAACATCCCTTGCTGTGGGCATTACCAAACAATGTCCACAATTACACCTAAAATAGAGTTTTCTTCTTTAATGCATAGTGCTGTGCTTGTCAAATTTAATCTCATATTTATGAACAAATCAATAGCACAGTACAATAACACAAACTGACTAAAGTCAGGAACAGGTAAAACATTTAGTACAGCACTGTAAAATTTAATTAGATATGAAAGAAAACAGAAGTTGCAAGTAGATGCTTACCACACGAAAAAAGGGTTTATTTCATAGTTTATAAAAATCAACTATTAGCATACATATGAGAAATCTGCAATTGTAACTTATAATACAGTGTAGAGAATATGAATTCAATTTAAATGTCATGAGGGTAATATCCTGCCTATTTCAACAGTTGTGTTAAAGAGGACCTCCTGTCCTAGGAATCTGAAGTATTTTTAAATTGTATCAATTTGTTCACATGTTTTCGAAGCTTACAACTGTTATCCGATGTACCTTTTACTTATCAACGTATAACTACGTCTTTACCCATAAATACAATACATTTGGACAGCCTTTATTACAGGTGAGAAAAAATCCATTTGTAAACAAACAGGAGAATGTTGAACAGTAGTGTAAATATCGTCGGATACATAAATTTATCGTAACTTAGGTAGACATATTCAGAAAACAATTACCATGAACTGTCCGTCAATCTATCTTGTCTCTACACCGGCAGCCGCTCCTCCACCATCATCAGAATCTTCCGAGCTTATCACCTCCCCATCTTCGAATGGCGAAGACCGCAGGACAGTGACAATTCACTTCCTTCAGAATCGCAGCTTTCGTGTTGAGTGTCTGAAGACTTTTCCATAATGTAACCATACCAACTCGGCCTTTGTTTACAACAAGTTAAAAATGTGACGTCACGCTTTGTTTTCACTATATACCGGAAGTGGTCGGCGGTTGCATTCGGTTATTATCGTAGACAGGTGCGAATGCGATTTTCTTTGGGCTCTCATGCAGTTATTACTGAAAATTTTTCAATCGGATTTTTTACATTCGTATTTTGAATATATATATATATTCTCATTCACCAAGAAATTGACTGAATTAATGTAGATACACTGTTATGGCACTTTAAGTACAAACTAATCCCAGCGTAGCCTCTGCCATATACAAGTAGGACTAAGCAAGATAATGCATATATAATAATAATAATAATAATAATGAGGACTTTGTATAGCGCCTAATCTTTAGAAGCTCTAAGCGCTTTACAATATTTGACAACACTTAAAAAACATATATAATGATATGATTAGAAAATTAAAAACAAACACCACGAAAGTAGAAACAGAAAATATGCTGTAAATATTTAAGGCAAGGATACATTATTAAGTCTTTAAGTCTGTTCTTGCAGTTGAAATAAGTGAGTTTTAAGAGCGCTCTTGAATGAGATCACTGTGTCTTTGTGTCTAAGTGCAGTGGGCAATTCGTTCCACGTTGCTGGGCCCTGGTATGCAAAAGAGCGTTGTCCATATGATTTCATCTTCACAGTGGGAATAATGAGAATACGAGTGTCAGAAGAGGAGCGTAAGCATCTTGCAGGTGTGTACACATGGGTGAGGTCAGATAGGTATGTTGGACTGGAGCCTGTCAGTGAAACGTAGCACAGAGAACAAATTTTGTGTTTAAGTCTAGATCGTATGGATAGCCAGTGTAAGGTACAGAGCAGGGGAGAGGCGTGCTCTGATCGTGGTACTCTAAGGATGATTCGAGCAGCTGTATTTTGAAGTTTCTGAAGTAGATATTGAGACGAACCAGACAGAATTGAGTTACAATAGTCCAGTCTTGAAAGTACTAAGGAACACATTAAGTTGTCAGCACATGCCCTACAGAGGTAGATATCTTAAGACATAGGTGGTATACGCATTATATTTTAATATAACTCGAATGTTTTAGACAAAGCCAAGTTTTCCAAACAAACTTCAACATAAAACTGCAATTTATTCTTTCTTCCCCAAACTAGTGTTTTCGTTAAAACGCGCTCTTGTTTTCAGAAAAAAATAATCGTCTTCGCACGTTTGATCCAGTGTACGCAATGCTTGTTCTCCAAAGCACGGATATAGTAATTTTAGTCTATGAATAATGGAAATTGTGCTTGTGTTGGCACATGGAAAAGGTAATCCCAGACGAGGGGTTGCACTCTATATCGTCTGTATCTTCCGTGCAAGGCACCACACGTCTTTCGAGTTCAATTTGTACTGGGAGAGGATTTGCCGAATGACATAAACCAGACGAGTTTAAGAGTTATATATAGACCATAGGTTATGGTTTTAGAAGACATCATGTCCCTATTAAACCCCAATTTCCTTGAAAACCCCTCTTTATTACAGTTTGGTGTCATGGCGAACTTCTTTGGACGGGTAGTTCTAAACTTGGCCCGGGCCAAAACATTGTTTATTCCGTTGTTCCTTTCATTCTTTGTTTTATGCATCTTCAGTCAGTCGTTTTATTTAATCCGAGTGTATTTGTTATGTATACCCATCGTTTCCTCGACTTTTTTCTATATGGACATTGCTCTGTTCCACTGTTCTGTTCATTAGTAACACCGATATCCAATGTGACTAATAGTTTGTTTGTCGAAACCAGTAAGTTTTCCACACCTTATAATGAATACTAAATATATGACACGAATACGTTTTCACGGGAAGAGGGTTAATGACATGGTGCGAGAGACTGACACAGGGAGTAGGCACAGGTGACTGATGCAAGTTTAATGCTACCCCAATCCCAACCCCCCAAACAATAGCCTGAAGAAAGATCGAACAGAGTGACAGAAGTTCGTCCGATTAATGGCATGGCACGCTCTGACGCTAGACCCTGTCTTTAATACAATAAAAGATCAAGGTTAGTAACTTTGAAATACTCCATTCCAAACCTGCGCTAAGATCCCCACCCCACCCCAAATAATTAAATAAAATAAAAGCATCCAGTGAAGATTTTATATTCTCTTTCATAGGATAGTCATAACAACCATAAACATACTCGGCTTTGGCTGTGGTAAGGATGTACAACATTGAATGTAATTTCCTCAACTATTAGATTGTACAGTACGGTGACTTTCCATTCTCCGAAACTCAAGGTGTAGACAACTATAAGCTGATAGTAAGGCTATAGTTTCTTGGGATATAGGATATGGTGGAACTTGAAGTATGTAAAACAGCCCAATGTCTGCTTGAGACCTATTATAAATATCATCATCAAGATGGAAGAAACGAGAGCTTTGTGAAATCGAGGCTTGAACATATTTTTAATTGAAAGAGGATTACAAAAGGTGTTTTTGTTTTAAAAATCTTTAATTACAAGAACAAGGAGAGTTTCACAGAGAGTAGGATAATAAAAAGTAAATCACCAATTTCCTCTCCATTTAAGATGATTCGTAAGATTTAATCAATCTATTTCCGACAAGGGGGATTCCACATTTTTCTTTTTGACATTTTGATTGAAGAACATCTCAAAGCATATAATTTGTGCATCGGTACAGTACTTGAGACCTGCAAACGCTCTGTTCAATTAAAAGAAAAAATGCCCATTCATGTAATGTTGTTAATAATTAAAGGTTACTGCATTTGTATTGGAAAATATGAACGAGTTTTTTTCTGAGCAATAATGCACTTTTGGGAGTGAAATATTAGTCCGAGAAAACATTTATATTATCCCATACAAATGCAATAAATTTTTATTATATACTCATTTCTTTTTCCTACCTAATGCTTAATAATAAATAAATACACTACAAAAAAAAAACAAAGTAAATACACAACCGTAGATTCATCAATACACAGTAACAGCATTAATGCGTACATAGCACCGCCCAGCAACCTTTGAACTTCGTCGCGCGCTTGACAATAGTTTGAAAAAATTCTCCTTTTGGTCTACTGAAACTTGAAATTTATAGTCATATTTTGACTGAATGCACATTGAAAAAAACTTTTGCAGTTGGTCTGGAATTGGTGGATTTTGTTTTTCTGTTGACCCAACTCAATCCTGCTTTTTGCTTATTCTGGCCTGGATTTATCGAGTCAATTCAGTGTGCTAAGGAGAATGTGACTTCAGTTGAAAATGTAGTCGAAATGATAGTACAGTATCGGTGTATATCAGGTTTTCCATGACATGGGTGGTGTCATTCAGATTTGCGGAACTAAGAAAGTACATTTTGAGGAAATTCACGTTCACTCGTTTGCTTGTTTGAAAGTTTCATCATGTGACTCAGTAAACTCGTCCACATCGTTCACTGTATCATCTCTACTTTCAAATAGACGAAACAGCTTCTTTAGTTCATCCACAAACAAATCTAATAAACTAAAACTTAAGGCTTCTACTACATAAGTGTACATGGTTTGTTTACAAATTAGTTCTTAACACACTATACTTTTTTAGACATACGTGTCGTGAAGTATAAAGGTGTTCAGTATTGTAAAATACTGCACAATTCTGACAATGTAAAGTCAAGGGACAAAAACTGAGCACATAATATTTTTTTATTGGATATATATATATATATATATATATATATATATATATATATATATATATATATATATATATATATATATATATATATATATAAAACTTATTAACCTTATGATCTTGGGCATCTCTTAGAATGCTTCATTTATTACAAACCTATTTTGACTCGAAATGGTGAAACCCATGAGAGATCTATTTCTTGACTAATTATCGGTGAGTTTAAGAGTTTTAGATCCAAATATTATCAACAGTCGTTATTACGTTTTATTGAACGACTTTTCTGTTTCTGATAAGGAAGACATATCTTAGGTATGCTTTTCTCGAGAGAGATAACTCACTTTGAATTGACAGAGGGTAACATACTGTCTGAAATAGAGTAGATGAGTGGTGAAACATTCCATTAGACAATGGCGTGATTGTGGTTTCTGCACGTTTTTCATATGGTTTTCTTTTGCCTTTCCGAATTTACAACGATGATTTGGACTTTAAGATGTGTTGATATTGCTGATGTTACATATTCTACCAATCTGCGGAAAGGTTCGGTTTGTTTCTGAATTTAATTTGAATAGGTGGGCGAGGTCAAGTTTCAAAAAGCTGTACTGTGAGATAGTTATTGTACAATGGATACTTTTACTAATAATTGAAAACACCTTGTATCAGTTTTGCTGAATGAAGACATATAATGATACAGGAAAAATATGCTGAACTCTATCGGTGTTTTTTTCTTCCGATGCCATGTATTCAAGAAAAATGAACTGGCATTTAACTGTGGTATCCGGTGTTTCAATTAAATGCGTAAATCATATACAAGTTCTTTTCATTGTGTCATCTGATGCGTATAAATTCATAACGTTTAGTTCTGCTGGTCATACACCAGAATAGGTTATGGGATGTTCCGCTACGGCAGGCATATAAAAGATCTTGTTATCGTTTCTCCTCCTGAATAGATGATTATATCAACGTTTTTCAGTACAGTAAAATGCCGCAAAAGCAAGCCAGTGGCAGGAAGAAGGCCAAGAAGGTCATCGTAAAGGCTACATCACCACGACTTGGACTGGCAACCAAGTGCTAAAACAGAATGCCATATCTTAGAATGTGCAAGATACCATAGTAAGTACAATAATTGAAGAAGAATATTGGAATTTTAGAACATTTACATTTACTGAACACTTAGCTTTGCTGACAATACATGTGCATAGCGCAGCACGAGATTCTGGAGTTTGACTAAGAGTACATAATAAAACAATAAACATGCCAGTAATGGAAATTTATTTTAGTTCAAAGACCATTCAGACAAATGAACGACCTTTCCTAGAATGCAGAAATCCTGAAGGGACACAAGAACTAGACGCCTCCTGTATACCACCAGAAAGAAGACCGCAAAAGGAACAAATTCTACTGGCCCCGTTAGTTAAACACAGCATAGAAGAGATAAAGGAGTTGAACATGAAGGAGAACAATGGAATTACACATTACGACCAAAGGGAAGCAAACCAATCTTGAAATGCAGAAAAAGGCAAATAATGGGAGTAGACATCATAATGAGAGAACGAACACCTATTATGAAACGAATAAAGAAGAAAACAGAAACGATTCACTTATGAAATACCGCTAGAAGTGAGTCAAAATGTTTGAAGCGAAACTCAAGATTAAAAACACACAGTGTCAGATGGACATTGCATCCAGACTATTCAATTAGAAATGGAATACAAATTTTAGAGATAGATAAAGAACAATGTCCAAACATCAATACCTTCGTCTACACACATGGCTTTCTCACCAAACCGTGGTACATGAGTTGTATACATCATTGGAAATGTAAATTATGTGGTTCCACCAGACACACCCGAGAAACTGCCTAACAGGAAAAGTAAATGGAAACAAGACAGATCAGTCCCGGGAAATGCATAGAGCTTAAATGACCATTTTCCAAAAAGTGATCCAAAAAATGCAGAAACTGCAGTCGAAACAAATCCAGCACCACGAAAGAAGCCAGAGCTGCAGTACAGACAAGACTTACCAATCAGCAGGGTAGCCGAGAGGAAAGAGACTGTAACAGACCAAATTTTTAAGTCGATATCTGTTTGGTTATTGTTAATCTCTGTAGGCAACATTTAGCTAGACACATGTACGATTAACTAGATTTATGGGGAATGGCCGCCATTGAAAAGCCATAATGTACGGATTGGTTCAGCCAAAGTCAGGAGTTATCGATATATAATTAAGGGCTTAGTTTGTTTAAACTTACCGGAACCGAGTTCAATTCCTGGTTTGTATGGAAGCTGACAGTTGGGACATTGACCAGAAAATAGTTGGTAGCCATTTGTTGTCAGACGTAGTGCAGTGTTTCGATGTTAGTGAGGCGGAAATTTTATGTCATTCTGATTGGTTACGCTGTAGAAGGGGGCGTGGGTTCACACGAAAAACTACCAGTTTAAATGTGCAGTAGTGGAATTTGCAACTCAGTCTGCACTTTTCTACAAAAGAAAAGAACAAGAACAGAAGGGCTCCGAGAAATTTAATGAGTAAATCTCTCGTAAAAAAAATCATCCAAGGGGGAAACGATTGTCTGGAGAATTGACAGACACCAAAAGCTTGAAACACAAGGTATGTGCATAATCTCAATTAAATTAGTTGATACTACTATGATGACTTGTTTGATTTAATTGCTTGTATTTGCATGTATTTGCAGGGATTTATTTGTTTGAGTCGTAGATCAATTTTCTTGATATGGTATATTTGTGTTGAGTTTGTTTATCTGAGTCCGCACAATGATATTTTTCTTTATATGTACATTGACGGCTCCCTAAGTTATAGTCTCGATTATTGTAGGGAATTATGTATCCAGAATTTCATGCTTATTCTATATAGGGAATTATGTATCTAGCATAACTGTGTTGAGTTCATTTATCTGAACTCGTACAATGATATTGTTTATTTATATACATTGACGAATTGTTGGAATGTAGATATTATCCGAACGAGTTTATTATGTGTATTTGTAACACTAACGTAGGGTAAGGAATTTCATTCATTCTCGTATAATGAGACTAGTAAGGAATTAATGTCTCGGTGTGGTGTAAATGGCAATTAGCAGACCATTAGTCTGTGGAACTAGGTTGTATGTTCTGTTATGACCAATTAGTCTAGATAGCCATCGACGTCTGTTTGAATCCGATAGAATTACATCTGACCTCGAGGGGTGAGACTAATGATTTATTCCCGTATAATGTGACGGAAGATTTAGGTTGCTTTTGTTTATATTTTTACAAGGTGAGATAGTTTCGGGAAGAGACACGTTTTACAACCCAAACATAGTGGAAACCAAAAAGGGAAAAATACGAGATACCAAGTATTTTGGAAAGAGGGAAGTAGAGCGAAAAGGACTTACCGGCGCGAAGGAACCAGAAGTACAGTCTGAGTGGACCTTTTGGACGGAACCGAACACCAGGTTATGAATCGATGCAAGGCAGTGTTATTCTATTTCTCACTCGGTTAAATGATGATTGGATTCTATCGTAAACAGAATCGGCTATTTTTATAATCTTATTTGCATTTTGAAATTCCTTAATTAGTTTGATTCAAAAAGAAAGAAGTGTATCTTTCTAATTGTAACGTTTATATCATTTGCTTGTGAAATTTTATTGTTTTTGGAATTTGATTAAATTTTGTCTTTATTTGTAACGGGGGCTCGTGTTATTCTGTTCTATATATTAGCTCAGATTATCTATTTATTCCACCCATAAGTCATACTTGTATTGACCTTACTCGATACCGGGCAAATTTCACCGTTGGTGATCACCTCTAGATACGAAAGCCAAAACCAGTAAACCCGTCACAAATAAGTTGAGGAGGAGTTTACCACAGAGACGAAATAGAAAATTACAACACAATAGAGCCTAAGTTACAGGCAATGAAAAAACTATCAAAGCAACAAGGAAATAAGGAGAAAAGAAAAGAGCAGACAGTCGTAATATAAAACGAAAAAGTAAAGACGCAGAAACAAGCTATAAAGAAACAATTCCAGAACAAAAAATGGAGCTACAACACAGTAGAGCCTGAGTTACAGGTCGGAAACAGAAACAAAGAAATAAAGTAAAACAAGCACCACACAAAAGCGCAGACAGAAGGAAGGGAAAGGAAAGCAGCAAAAAAGAACATTGACAGACTCCTCGATATCAACCCCTAAAAAATGCAGACCATAGCACAGAACCGGAGAAACAAATTCCATGACAAAGGTACAACAGAAGAGTGACTAAACAGAAGGAACAACAGAAGAGTGACTAAGTATAGGGAACAACAGAACGGTGATTAAACAGAGGGAACAACAGAAACGTGACTAAACTGAGGGAACAACAGAAGAGTGACTAAACATAAAGAACATCAGAAGCGTGACTAAACAGACAAAACAACAGTAGGGTGATTAAATAGAGGGAACAACAGACGCGTGACAAAACATAGGGAACAACAGAAAAGTGACTAAACAGAGGGAACATCAGAAGAGTGACTAAATATAATTAACAACAGAAGAGTGATTAAACAAGGAACAGTAGAAGAGTGACTAAATAGAGGTAACAACAGAGAGTGACTAAGCACAGGGAACAACAGAAGAGTGACTAAACATAGGGAGCAACAGAAGAGTGACTAAACATAGGGAACAACAGAGGGGTGACAAAACAGAGGGAACAAGAGAAGAGTGACTAAACATGGGGAACAACAAAAGTGTGACTAAACAGAAGAAACAACAGTAGGGTGACTAAACAGAGGGAACAACAGAAGAGTGACTAAACAGAGGGAACAACAGAAGGGTGACTAAACACAGGGAACAACAGAAGAGTGACTAAACACAGGGAACATCAGAAGATCATTATAAAATGACCTTTGTTACCTGTGAAACTGACTAAAATGTATAAATGGAGAAAGTTTACAAAATCCACAAATATATATACATGGGGTTTTAACTGAAAGACTTCTTATCACGTCTAGTTTATCCTAAATAATAATGGTGCCGAACCGAAATCCAGTATTGCCGCCATGGCAGGCGTCATAACAATTATGTTGTGACAACTCTACTTGAACATTAAGTTAGTATAGGCATGATGCGTCCACTAGAACACTTGACAGTCTTATATGAAAATGGTGCCGATCTGACGTTCAATATGGTCGCCACAGCAGCCGTCTTTAAAAATCTTGTTGTTGCTACTCCTCCTGAATCGAAATCATTTATTTTAAAATATTGTTAACTCTACTCATTTACAAATGGATGGCATTATAGGCATGGGGTTATCACTAATATACTTCTTATGACACTTAATTGGTCCTAAATGAAAACGGCTACCATGACAACTGTCGTAAAAAATTGTGTTATCACTGCTCCCTCCAAATGGATGACCATTATGACATCGGGATTTACCAAAAGTCTTCTAATTATGTTTACTTTGCCTCAGTGAAAATGGTGCCAATAAGGCATTCAATGTGTGTACCACAGCTGCTAATTTGAAAATCTTGTTATTGCTGAAGGATTACACAGATGGTATCAACACTCAACAGTGTAAAGGAAAAAATAGTCTCTGGAAATTCTTTCGACCCAGAGGAGCGTCAGTCTGTTAACAGAACTCTTGCTAAATTCTCTCTCTCTCTCTCTCTCTCTCTCTCTCTCTCTCTCTCTCTCTCTCTCTCTCACGGAGCCTACCTATCTTGCTGTCTCTTTGTCAATCTTCATATCTAATACTTTAAAAGAAAAAGGATTATATCAAAACTTTTATTGTAAAGAATCATATCTGATCCAGATTTTAATCCGCTTTCGTAGGATGCTACGTGCAATTATAGGGGCCCCGAGTGGCCGAGTGGTCTAAAGCGTTCTCCGTTACGGATCACTGCCATCTCACCTCTGTCTACGTGGGTTCGAGTCTAGGATTCGGCGAATGTGGATATGTGAGAAAGCTTGCCAGTAGCTTCTCGTGGGTCGGTGGTTCTTTCCGGGGATTTCCCGGTTTCTTCCTCCACCATTAATACTTGTCGCCATGTATAGCCTATCGTGTGCTGAAAAATGGCGTTAAGCCCCACAACAACAACAACAACAACAACGTGCAATTATATGTAGCTTTTTCATTTATAAAGTGATTTAAAGGGTTAAATATAAAAATTTATCACGCTTTAATATATACATTTCATCATCAGCATCATCATCTTCTTCTTCTACTTCTTCTTAGTATTATTATTATTGTTGTTGTTGTTGTTGTTGTTGTTGTTGTTAATGTTTTAATTTTTTTATACTTTTTAAGAGCATAAAATAAAAGTTACTGAGCAGTTAAAATGAGGCCGCGGATGCAGATCGCCATGGACATTTGAAACTCTTATGACCATAGTGTAATAATGCACAATGCTATGTGCAACTGAACTTAAGCTTTGTTTGGGTTTAGAAATTGTGCAAGTGCTGTTTGTTTTCATTTCGACCTTGATTTATATCGGATCCTTTCCAATATTACTGGCGCCATGCACTTGCTTGTATGCTTTAGATTTAAGTCGCATATTAACCAATCAACCATGCTGAGTCCTTGCTTGCAGATATTTATGTACCTCCTCTATGTAAATAATTTTGTCAGGCTCTATCCATTGCTGATATTTATCCATCTCCTCTTTTTAAATAAGTTTGTCAGACTGTATCTATTGCAGATATTTATCTACATCCTCTACATACTTCTTATTGTCAGATTATATCCGCTGCATAAACCAAAGTACACAAATGTTAAATTATATATTCTAATTCTAAGCAAACATCCACTCTCCACACACGCTCATTTAATGTGTACATTCCCCAAATGTATAAAAACGTCCTAGTGAATGACACCGTCAAAGTCAACTCAGCAGATCTCTTGCCTGCTGAGTTGTTGTGCACTTAGATGTGCCTAATATAAAATGGCACATTTATAATTAATTTATATGTAATTTGACTATGTCTGGAAGCATTGTAACTGGCTATGTTAAATGGGAGAATTTGCATTTAATGTTGCTTTTAAAAAATGTGACTCTTGTTAAATGCGGTTTAATCCTCATCGCATCATCGTCTCGTATGCAATTAGCTGCTGAAGCCCAATGCAAGAAAGGAACCAATAATAGTGTTTGAATATTGCAATAAATAACTTAAACAGATTTGTCACTGAAATAAAGACTTCTAATAAGTTATTAAAGTCATGTTTTTCATTTGTTTTAGCTGTTATTAGTACCTTATTTTTCGAATGGTTTTATTTTTTATTCTGATTTAGGAGTTATTACGCCAATCCAGACATGTCTTTAATACTGATATCTGGACAGGCTTGAATGCGATAGACTAATTAATGTGGGTATAATTTATGATACCTTGCACAGTCTGACTGAAGCCGTCGTCTACTCAGAAAGGCGATGCAAGAATTTGTGTAATCATAGAAAAGGGAGGTCTATACAACTGTGATGCGATCTCTGTGGGTCTGGTTTATTTTATGCAGTACAAAGTACTCGAGAAAGCAAACTATTGACAGATTGTTATATCAGGTGACCGGACTTAATGCTGAAGATAAAAACATAATCTAAAAGGCTATAGTTTATGCGGTATAATCCATAATTGATTTATTTTCCACAGTAGTCATTTTCTGTTCGGCTAACAGTCTGCCTCTGTCGTACTCGCTGTTTGTGTATCACTCTGTCTTAGAATTCTCTAATTAATGTAAGAAAAGAGACTTTATAGAATGTATATGCTATTACTATGATTTATTTTGATCCCATATATATATATATATATATA